>LBNU01022150.1:60502-105816 GCA_014162995.1 Artemisia annua | reverse complement strand
ACATCAAAAATTTCACAAACTTGGATGACATTTTGTGGCATTTCATCCCGTTGTGTAATCTTTCCTTGACGTTGACAAGAGTCGCAAGATTTGACTAAGTCATGGGCATCTTTGTAAATAGTGGGCCAATAGAAACCGGAATCAAATACTTTTCGAGCGGTGTAGTTCGGGCCATGATGTCCCCCGGTGGGTCCATTATGACAAGCCTTAAGAATTTCCATGGCTTCTTGGCCATGAACACACCTACGAATGACTTGATCCGCACAAACTTTGAACAAATAGGGGTCGTCCCAAAAGTAGTGATTAACATCTTTGAGAAATTTGTTCTTTTGGTGGGACGACATCCCTTTCACAATGAAATTCCTCGCATGGTAGTTTGCAAAGTCGGCAAACCAAGGGGTACTAGAATCACCACGACTAGAAATCACATTAAGTGTCTCGAGAGGAAACGTTTCATTTATTTCCTTTTTCTCGAGCTCACTTTGATGAGGGTTTTCCAATCGGGAAAGATGATCAGCAGCAAGGTTCTCGGCTCCTTTTTTATCCCGAATAAGGATATCAAATTCTTGTAGGAGAAGAACCCAACGGATCAACCTCGGCTTTGCATCTTGTTTAGCAAAGAGATACTTGAGAGCCGAGTGGTCCGTATACACTATGCTTTTAGTCAAGATTAAGTATGGCCGAAACTTCTCAAAAGCATACACCACGGCTAGTAATTCTTTTTCCGTTGTGGTGTAGTGAGCTTGAGCTTCGGTTAACGTTTTGCTTGCATAATGAATCGGCTGAAAATACTTGGTTTTACGTTGCCCCAAAACCGCACCCATGGCAAAATCGCTAGCATCGCACATAAGCTCGAAAGGTAGGTTCCAATCGGGGGCAACTAAGATCGGTGCCTCGGTAAGCTTTTTCTTAAGAGTTTGAAAAGCCTCGATGCACTCATCGGAAAAGACAAACGGCTAATCTGTCCTGACACTAAACAATATAAGATCTTCTAAGATCGTAATATAGAGCTAGTAAATAGCTTTGATTTTAAGAGAGAAAAAACATAATGACATAAATAATATCACATGATAATCAGTAGAGACTTACTTACTTGGCACCTAAGTGAAAATAATTTTTGAATTCTAGTTGGGAATGGAACGCTTTTTCGTATCATTTTAGAGGCAGAGATAGCAACCATCAACCCCACCATATTAGAATCCACTCCTTTGATAAATATCTGCAAAAGGTTAACAGAAATTAGAGGCAGAGTAACCAAACACCCTGTATGTGTATTTAAAATAGCCAGTTCCATTGTCTATATCATAACTAAGAAGACTACAAAAAAGAACACATACCTTGGTTTGCAGAGTGGTTCAGTTCATTGGTGGCAACAATGATTTCTGCATAGACTGTTTTGTGTTTTTCGCGACCTGTAATGATGAAATGTTTATTAACTTAATAGTAGTTTAAAAAGTTCTTATGACAATTAAAGTGTAAAATTTTGTGTGATTGCGGAGCCTCGAGCAGTGCGTGTTTGTGTGACTGACACTTCCACCGTCACTGCTGCTTGCGTACTTGTAGCAGTCACTATTGGAGCCTTGATTAGGGATTCTGATATGCCAGTAGTGACAACACCATAAGGATTTTACTAAAAAAGCTTTTGACAGTCGTTCAACATTTTACAATGCATGCAGGGTTTACACTAATCTAAAAGTAATCGCCAAACAGGTGGATTTGAAACTTGCAATATAGATAACTAAAAGCTGTCATATCAAAACCTTTAGAAACAGTGAAACGATAACCGACAGAAAATGGATAGGTGTATGAGGACATTTCAGACATCCTGAATACGACTGTAATTTACACACTTATGGCCCCAAAATGAAATAGTTGGCTGTTACTGATTTGGATTACCAGCGTGCCAACCAAAGTAAGGGAACTTAAACTACGTATATGTAAGTTATAAAAAGAAAAAGGGGCGTAACTAACATTGACGTGTCGGCAGTGGTGTGCCTGATGGGTCCATCGTCTGTTGTTGAAGACCAGTTTTGTGAACCATGCGAGCCTACAATGATGAAGACATAAAATGATTAACAAATCGACAATCCAGGTTGCAATAATATTTTAGAACACCTGTGCCTTAATATTTGAACCAACCTGCACACATCTCGTCAAGACCCCTTTTGCGAGGACCATATGCATTCTAGTGGGTGGCTGAAATTTGAATGGAATCTCGCAAGCCTACGACTGCAATTACCAAACAAAAAATAAATAAATTTTGAGACATGCGCGTATAAAGCGTGGACCACCACATCATAACATTTGAATCTGATTAAAAATATCTAAAACATGTTACCTTCCGCCGGGCGTGCTTGTTGGTTGACTGTTTGTTCTTGCATACGGGTGACGGGATCAGAAATGGTTTCTCCCAATAAAGAGACGCGGCAAGATTTTCGACCTTTGTTTGCTCTGTCTTCAGATCCTCTTCAGATCGTTTCCATTTCTGGTAGTATGCCTTCCAATTGATTGGAGGACCAGACAAAATTGAGTGTACCAACTGCGATTAGCTATGTCTAATCTGCACACAATAATATATATACCAACTTTAGACTTTAGAACATCTGAGATGCTACACATTTTGTTAATAAGCAGAAACGCAGTTTTATTTGTGACTAATCAAGTGTTACCAGCTTCTTAATCGTACCTAGATATAATCTGGCCAACCAAAACACCAGCGGGTCTTTCAATTTAACTACGCAATAGTCGATAAAGTACCTAAATCCCAAACTCTATGTTGCAAACAAAATTAAAGGTGCATGTTCACCATCAATACTTACATTTTTTGTAGCAGCACTAAAAACTTGTGTGTTATATTAAGATCCTTAGCTTTAATCCTTTGAGTCTAGCAAGAAATGTATACCGCTTTCTTGATGCCTCTTCTGTGCTCACACCTTTTGCGGATCGAGATCCTCGCCATACAAAGGAACTGCTTTCATCTTGGCGAACTCTTCATACACCATTACTAAAAGAATCAAGGAAGCATCAGATTAATCAAGAACCGACTTAAAAAAAACACAGTTACTCTAATCCACTACAGAATCAACAGCAGTCATTAAGTAACTTTGTAAGTATCAAATTTACCTCAAGCATACCATCTTTCTTGACCCTGCCGGCATCCCCGCTACACCGCCACCACCAACACTACCCTCATCTCATCCAACGCATTCAACTGATTCAGATAAACAATTATAGTCAGCACTGTGCACTATTACACTTTACACCTCCAGTTATACATTAGACAGAAACCATATCCCCTGTAGCACATGCACTCAGTATTACAATGTACAGTTATATAAAAGTGAGGCATAAGCTATTTTTACCTTCAACTTACATTCACCAAAGCCTGAGAATGCTTCCTTTGAGGAGCAATCATCGGTATATGAAAGGCCTAAGAACATTCAGATAAAATTATATCAAAGCTTGTGTCTTTGGTAATGCCTGCCTCATGAGACTTCCAAGCAAGTAACTATTACTTAAGAGACAGGCATTAAATTTGGTTGCTTACTTGATATTTCTTGTATCTAAGGGGCCTCTTTGTGATAACGTGTTTCATAACCTATAAAAAGAGATTCTATTACCAAAAATGACTCTTTCTACTTACTAATATATATAGGTGCCAATAAGCAATCATTTTCATTTCCTTATCTTCACAACAGTCGAAGAAAGCCGACTTTTTAGGCAGGTTGTTCTTCTTCATTCCTACACGCCTACACATGTTTGAAAAAAATTGTTCAGTCTCTTTATTTTTGAGTAAATAAGAAGGGGTGTTTGGGATTGTTTAGTTAATAAGCAACCAAAGGTGTTTTCGAGCAAAATAAATGCGAATAAAACTGGTAACTACCTACACCAAATAAGTCTGGTAAGGATCGAAAAAAGAGGATATGCCCACCATGGCTGCAAGTCTAGTCACCCGCCCCGGCCCGCCAAGATGTGGACCATCTCAACTTTAATCCCCTTACCTCGTAAACTCATCATAGCCTCTTGTAATCAATATCACCATCATTTTTATCCCATTAAAACCCATTGAGAACGCAATAAGCAGATTGCAAAGCGAAAACGATAACATTCCACAAATTTTTGCGAAAAGCTGTTGTTCCAGCAAGATAACATTAACCTACAAACCAAACATGGTAAAAAGTTATAAACTTTAACAAACCGCATACAATCAACACCTCTTACACAACCTAAATCGGTTTATTTTTTCTTTTTTGATTAAGTTCACCACATAGCTGGATTGTATTCCCTTGTCAACTTCAGTTTATGGCTTAATAAAATTAATAACCCTATACTAATTAGCTCATAAGCTGGAAAAAGTAAGGTCACTGATTCTCGAGATCTCAATAATCTGATAAACTCAACAAATATGAATTTCCCAAAAAACTCTATTGAAAAAAAAAAAAAAAAAAAAAAAAAAAACATACCTTCAATTTTCAATCCTCCACTAATGCGACGCTGCAAATTCCTCCATTGTCAACCAAGAATACGAAGCCACCATCTTTCCTGAAAAACAAAAGACTAAACAATGACGATACATTATTGTTTCTCAAATTTTGGGTAACCAGTCTTATAGCTTAAAATGGGTTCAAAATCAAAATAACAACATAAAAAGATTATAACCCATTTCGCCAAACTAAAAACCCATCTCAAAATAATAATAATTTCCGTAAGAAATCTTGAAAACAATATCTCAAAAAGTGGGGATTTTTTCTCAAAACAATATTGAAGAACATACCTCGGGTTCCATGTTTGTGAATATCTGAATCAGCTCCATGGTTGAAACCGATTGTATTTCTTTTGGGATTTCCTGTTACAAAAGAATAAACCCATCATAATCAACAAAACCCCTAATAATCTCAAATAGTCAAAACCAAAAAAATTGAATCTTTATAATAATAAAGAAAAAATAAAAACAGCAAAAACCTAATTTTTTGCCTGATCATTTGTGGATATGTGTGTGTGTTTTGTGGGGGGAAGAAAATGGGAGAGGGTTCTGGAAGGGAGGGATAATATTATAATGTGGGCACTGTAGATGTTCCTGTAGAAACACTCACAGCTTACACTGTGGATATCCCTTGGCCGGATCGGAGCAATGAGATCCATCGGTTTTTTTTCGGTGTCGGAGCAGCGGGATGGGGAAGAGGTGAGAGAGAAGTGTGAGTGGGATCCGAATAAGCGGGTATTAATTTTTCGGGTTTGGGCTAACCAAAAAAAGTTGGTTGCCTATAAGTCTATGATGAACAGTAAACGGGTTTTATACTTAACTTATAATAACAATGAAAATGGAATATTCGTATTCACTACTACAGTTGTAGATCACTAAACTCAACGCAAACACTGAAACACTTTCCTTCCTCCACTTAAAGATTCTTTTTTCTATTCTTGTGTGAAGAGAAATAATGGGTGACGATCGATCAACAAAAACATCAAAAACAAATTGCAAACGTTTATCAGAAACCAACGTTGGGGACCTTTTGGATTCAGTTGACGCTTTCCTGTTTGACTGTGATGGTCTGTCTGTTTTCCATTTCCTTCTATACATAATACTCATTTTCTTTATTTCCTTCCTGATGGAACTAGAACATGATTACAATTTTTTAGCCCAAATCAAATAACTAGTGGCTTAATCATATGAATATGTAAAGAATTTATAAAGTATACTGGCCGCAGGGACGGAACTAGGACGCGGAGTGCACTTAGAATAAACTAAACAATAGTACAAACACAATTTTCACGGACCGGGTGCATTTAAGAATAATCGAGGTTTTTTAACAAAATTAACACTACGACACAAAAATTCATGGGTGTCCCGGGACCTCCCTGGGCGAGTTTGCCTTCTAAACAAACTATTTTATATAAAAAAATATGTACATATTTGCACCAAAATGCAATCTTTCACATTGTTTACCACTTTGATGTAACATACAGTCGCACGTTTAGCTATGTTAAGATATAGGAAGTAGGTTGTGTACAATGGGAGTAAGTTGTAACTACTTGGAGGTTTCAGCGTGTTTATGTAAGATTTTTGGGTCATGCTCGGTTTTACACTTGATCTCGTACTTTCTAGGTTCGGAAGACGGGTATCTTCTCTGAATATTGGATTGTCACAATTGTGATTTTTAGGATTGTTGTGATTTTGGGGTTCAGAATATCATTGTTTGTTGTTGTAGTCTCTAGGGTCGCGATAGCTTTAGGTTGTTTGTTGAAATTATGGTTTTAGTGTCATATTTTCTAACTTCTTGTTAGTTTGCGATATAAATACTAATTACATGCGGCCTTTCAAGATATAATAATAACAGTTGGAACAAGTGAAAGTATGTCGTGTATTTATAACTTACATCATGAATGGAGATATGTGAATAATGGTTTGTGTCATGATGGTGAGTAGGTGTAATCTGGAAAGGAGATACACTCATTGATGGCGTTCCACAGACTTTGGAGATGCTTAGGTCTAAGGTATATTCTATTCGTTTACAAATCAGGGATGTTTAAACTATATAATCACTAGCTTCATTTGATTACTTTTGACGCCTGTGAACAAACTATCTTTTCGGTTGTATGCAACGGGTGTTATATTCTATGAAAGGATAATGCACAAACTGTATATTCACCTAGGATCAAATGAACAATTTTGGCAACTATGAGCGGAAATTAATTGACATGTAATGTTATAGTATTGTTAGATTGAGGGCGGTGTTTGGGACTGTATTTTAAAACAATTATGCAATAAGTGGGTGTTTGGGTCTGTATCTTAAATTAAGGGGTCTTTGCGACTGTATTTTTTTAAGAATGGTAAAAAATCCAATATTTGAGAGTGCTTCTGCTGTTTAATATCGCAAAAATCAAATTATTTGCTGTTTGGTCCTTTGGAAAGTTCTAATGCTTTAATGACTAAATAATTAATTAGTTGTTTGACTATTTGGGTAGTTCTAATGCTTTTAAGGACTAAATAACTAATTAGTTGTATGATCGTTTGGCAAGTACTGAATTCTCAAGGACTTAAAAACTAATGTAACCGAAAACTGAGTGCTTGAATAATATGTTTGGATAAGTTGCTCCAAAACTTGTCATTTGGCCTTGGAATTATCAAATAAGTAGAATTACGTTTCCTTTATCAGAACACTTATAAAGTTTTCTGAAACAATGCGGATGTGGCTTTTGGTGAAGGAATCAGTGTCCTCGCCAAAGCATTCGTCCCTTATTCTAGTGATTTTGCCAAAATCATATAGAAATCGAAAAATGAATATTAATTCGGTTCAGTTTGGTTTTGGCAAATTCGGTTCGGGGTTCGGTTTTGGTTTTTAGTTCGTGTGATTACTACCAGATTTGTAAACACCCCTAATTGTTTCACTATGTTTGGTGCTAGGGGTGTTCAAAAAACGCGAGAAACCGACAAATCGAGTCGAACCGCTAATTCAAAACCTGTAAAAACCCAAAACCGAAGAAACCGAAACCTAAAAAACTCGTTTATCACGGTTCGGTTTCAGTTTTTATTTTTAGATATCTGTGGTTAACCGAACCGAACCGAACCGTGTATAATGTACATAAATGTTTTTACCTAAATATTCAAATAATCGTACAAGTATTGATTATATTATTGCACCACTTTTATTGTATAACAACTTTTGCCATTAATGTAATACTAGTATTTACTAAATATTTATGTGTGAAAAGGATTAATGTGATGTAGCCTACAAACGTCGAAGAAATATTTTTGTTAATATGTTAAGCATGTCTATATTAGGGGTGAGCATCGGTCCAGGATCGGACCGGATTAGACCGGACCGGACCGACAGGACCGAGGACCGAATTAGCCAAAAAGCCAAGACCGAGGATCGGACCGAATGTGGTCGGTCCGGTCCGGTCCCGTCTCGGTCGGTCCGTCGGTCGGTCCGGTCCAACAAGGCCAAATAAATTGATTTGTGGTCCGGACCGACCGGACCGAGGACCGAATTAGCCAAAAAGCCAAGACCGAGGACCGGACCGAATGTGGTCGGTCCGGTCCGGTCCGGTCCGGTCTCGATCGGTCCTTCGGTCGGTCCGGTCCATTCGGGTCGTTTGCTCAGCCCTAGTTTATATAAATGCAATTATTGTGACGAAATAACTGTACTATGACTTTAAAATATTCAATGTTATTTAATTAATTTTTCTAAAATGACATTTATGTTTTACATCATATTATTGTTCATATTGTTAAACTCGATTAAGCGTCTAAAATGGTTAACCGTGACCCAAACCTTGGGTAATCGCTCATTTCGGGTACCCAAATGTCCGGTTAACCACCTAGTACGGTTCGATTTCAGGCAGTAAAATGAATTACCCGGCCATGATGAATAATTTAAATGTTCTAACTAACCGACCCAAACTATCGCGTGAGCAACCTATTTGGTACCAACAAAAAGTGGATTAATTTTACATCTCAAATCTCAATTGAATATATACGGTAGTGGATGTGAGTTAAAGCTCCTCCCATATACAAAGCAATATATGCTCATTCAAGTGGTAATTTAAACATTTGTTCTTGGTATGTTTATGTTTTACATCATATTATTGTTGATATCATTAAACTCGATTAAGCATCTAAAATGGTTAACCGTGACTCAAACCGTGGGTAATCGCTCATTTCGGGTACCCAAACGTCGGGTTAACCATCTAGTACGGTTCGGTTTCAGATAGTAAAACGAATTACCCGGCCCATGATGAATAATTTAAATGTTCTAACTAACTGAACCAAACTGCCCCGTGAGCATCCTATTTGGTACCAACAAAAAGTGGATTAATTTTACATCTCAAATCTCAATTGAATATATACAGTAGTGGATGTGAGTTAAAGCCTCTTAGAATAGGACCTCCCATATACAAAGCAATATATGCTCATTCAAGTGGTAATTTAAACATTTGTTCTTGGTAAGTTCATGTGATCCATGTAAACAGTCTTCATCACATAATCTACACAAACTTTACGTCTTTAGAGTGAATCTCAATAATTGATCAATAGCACTTGTAGAATTAAAAGTGACATGCAATAGGCCAGTATCATGTCTTAATTCCTAAGCTAAGTTCTTTTGGTTTACAGAATTAGAAGTTCTAATAAAGTAAAAGATTTGTAATTATTGTGGTGATGAATTTGTCTAGATGATGATGATGTTGGAATGGCCGTCTTACATATTTTATTATCTCAAAGCGGCTTTTTTGTTTAACTAGTAAAGACTATATTAAAAATTTAACTTATGTCATATAGTAGCTGCTTTGCTTTTTTTCATTTGGTGCTTTTCAACTTTATGATATGATGGATGATGTTTTGATGCTATTTTGAGAGTGCAATTTCTAAGGTTCATATTTATCAATTTATGCAGTTTTTCTGAAAGAAAGAAAAAGAAGTTCTAGTGTTCAACGTTCGGTATTATTAATTTATTTTGCAGTCAAAAGACAATTAAATGGGGAGCTACTTATACTACCCAACTTTTTTGTCTTGTACGTAAAACTTATCCATTTTATTTCAAGTAGTCTGTTTTGTTGCCTAGCCATCTTGCAACAATTACAGTGTTTTTAGACCCAAGGAAAATGACAACCTCAATTGACAAACCAAGTTCAGTAAACACATAAAAGAACAAACACAACTAATTATCATCCATCAACACATCAACTTACTCTATTCGCCTTCATTGGATATCTTGACTCGCAGCTGCAACCTTCCTGCGCCGCAGCTCTTTTCGTAGCCATTGCTCTTCTAGCCCTCTTTGCCGCTTGTTCAGCCACCATCAGCCTCCTTTGCATATCTTCCTCTTGCCTTCTAGCCATTTCTCCTTCACTTTCCGCCCATTGCCACCCTCTACTATCTCCTTCCATATCCCCCCAATGCGACACTTTATCACCTCCTATGTCAACCCTTTCCCACACGGCTTCTTCTTCCATCAACTTTTTTTGATCCTCAGCACATGACTTGCATTCTAAGATGATTGATACTTCTTCAGTGGACAAAACTTCATCCATCATTGTCATGTTACGAATATCAAAAGACTTGGCCAACACTGTTTTATCCAATGTTTGGAGAAACGACTTTTTTCCCGCTAGATACTGTGGAGGGTTCTTCTTTGACGTCATTGTGAACCCCACGAAAACAAAAGATTCGTTATTGAAGGACATTTGAGCCATCAAATGATATCTTGGCACCACAAATACATCACCTTCTTCAACTTTGAATCTCGAGTTCTTGCATATTGTTTCACTTGGAATGCTAGGACAAACCACTTGAACCATTCCTGGTCCACGTTGCACGATCGCTAATTGTGCGCTTGCTGGGTTCAAATGTGGTCCATTCATTGATCCCTTATAACAATAAAAAGATTTTGGAAACCTTAAACTAACAACATATGATACTAAAATAAAAAAATCTAGCCTGTATATATAAAACTACCAGTCTTAAACAACTAACCTCAGTTAAATTAACCATGAACACGCCAAAATTGGAGTCTTTTAACACATCAAAGTGTTCACTGGTCACCGTTACACTCCATCCATTGTCGTTATCGAAATCATGATCCGCCTTGAAAAGATTGTATGCTTCTTTCTNAGACCCAAGGAAAATGACAACCTCAATTGACAAACCAAGTTCAGTAAACACATAAAAGAACAAACACAACTAATTATCATCCATCAACACATCAACTTACTCTATTCGCCTTCATTGGATATCTTGACTCGCAGCTGCAACCTTCCTGCGCCGCAGCTCTTTTCGTAGCCATTGCTCTTCTAGCCCTTTTTGCCGCTTGTTCAGCCACCATCAGCCTCCTTTGCATATCTTCCTCTTGCCTTCTAGCCATTTCTCCTTCACTTTCCGCCCATTGCCACCCTCTACTATCTCCTTCCATATCCCCCCAATGCGACACTTTATCACCTCCTATGTCAACCCTTTCCCACACGGCTTCTTCTTCCATCAACTTTTTTTGATCCTCAGCACATGACTTGCATTCTAAGATGATTGATACTTCTTCAGTGGACAAAACTTCATCCATCATTGTCATGTTACGAATATCAAAAGACTTGGCCAACACTGTTTTATCCAATGTTTGGAGAAACGACTTTTTTCCCGCTAGATACTGTGGAGGGTTCTTCTTTGACGTCATTGTGAACCCCACGAAAACAAAAGATTCGTTATTGAAGGACATTTGAGCCATCAAATGATATCTTGGCACCACAAATACATCACCTTCTTCAACTTTGAATCTCGAGTTCTTGCATATTGTTTCACTTGGAATGCTAGGACAAACCACTTGAACCATTCCTGGTCCACGTTGCACGATCGCTAATTGTGCGCTTGCTGGGTTCAAATGTGGTCCATTCATTGATCCCTTATAACAATAAAAAGATTTTGGAAACCTTAAACTAACAACATATGATACTAAAATAAAAAAATCTAGCCTGTATATATAAAACTACCAGTCTTAAACAACTAACCTCAGTTAAATTAACCATGAACACGCCAAAATTGGAGTCTTTTAACACATCAAAGTGTTCACTGGTCACCGTTACACTCCATCCATTGTCGTTATCGAAATCATGATCCGCCTTGAAAAGATTGTATGCTTCTTTCTCTTCTTCTTCTTCCTTTTTGTCTTTTTTCTTTTTGTCTTTCTTCTTTTTGTTCTTTTTCTTTTTCTTTTTGTTTACTAGGTCCAAAATGTTAGAGTTCTTGGTTAATCCTAGAAAGGCTCTAATAACACGAGAATTAACTTCCAAGATGGAATTATTCGCTTCAGGTTGTATTTGCACAATAAGTGGTTGCCTCTCTCCGCCTTTCAGCTCTTGTACCACTTCCTCTGGCACCTGAAAAATAGACAATGACTTTATATTCTGGATCCAACATTGTTATATTAAGTTGGCCAGATATCTTTCAAGATTAAGATATAGTATGATTTCGGTGTTGGTTTTCCGCTTACTAATTAACAACACGTGACAAATCTAACTCTATATATATAATACCAAGGGCAAGGCGCATAGTTACTCCTCTGCATGTTCAATTTCATGTACGAAATTTCAAAATATATAAAAAGAAAGATAATGATTACACTCAGGATTGCTTGAAGGACTTTGTTGTCAAACCCTAAAACCAGATCATGAACGCCAACGTATACTCCAGTCAATTGTTTATTCTGCAACATGTGGAAGATATTGCAGTTATTAACGTCTAGTAATTATAAGTCTAATACATAAAGCTAAATTTGAATTAAGTTGATTGAAATATGATTTTATGCGTCCAAATGTACATGCATTATCTTATAATTAAGTCGATGCTCTTACTTGTAACTCTTGTTCCGAATCAGGAAAAAGGGCGCAAATCTGTAGTGCCTCGTCGGACTCTAAATTGTTTTCCATGTAAAAAACAGTAAGGGGCTGCAGCCTGTAGATGTCTCCCGAATGCAGATTTATGTGCTGAAGTTGATAATCATCTTCATTAACGTCGATCCAACTCAGGGTTCCGTTGCCTGATGATATGTTAATACAGTAAACCAAACCTTTTACTTGGATTATTTTCAAAATTATGGGTTGAAACTTAACATCACCAGATATTAAAACTATTTTTTAGTTGGCCATACATGCATTTTTTTAATTGAATACAACAGCTTTGACAAATTAACAATAAGTTAGACACTTTATTAGCTATACTAATGTCTTTTATAACCTTTTGAAAGTTATTCTGCCAAAATAGGTTTACATGAAAACATTTGGGTGAGCATAACTGAAAGTATCACAATTTTCGACAATCATAGCGACACCAATAGTGACATTACCATGTACATCAACACGAATAGTGACAGATTGTAACTTTGTCACTATTGACTCTAACGAGAATTACACAAAAAGCAGTGCTGCAGCTAAAACAACGACGTTTAAAGAGAATGGCGGCGCTGGCTACACAACCAACATGTTACACAAATGGTGGCACAAATAGTGACAAAAGTAGTGACATGATATATGTACACGAATAGCAACGCAAACATCAACATAGATAGTGATGCAACTCGATCATGACATGGTACACTAACATTGACTTAGGAAACAATTAAAAGAAGAGGTGTCGTTATTCAAATAGCGATGTGTCGTGAAGCGTCACTATGGAAATTATTGTTTTAGTGTCATCTTGTTACAAGTCGCAAAACGCAAGCTAGCATCAACTTAGGTGACCTAAAGTAATAAACTACTCCGTATACAAAATGGCACAGTTTGGACTAGCTATTTAGTATGATACATATATTTGACCCACTAATTGGTCATAACTGATCCATTATAACTTAGTCAATTTTACTTTACAACATACATAAATCACAATGGAGTAACCTATAATCATGGAATATTTTGTCATGTCACTACTTAAAAACCATTAGATAAGACATTGTTGCAAAAATTATAAGAAATGATATATATAGTCTACTAATATGAATTACAGTTTTCTCTAGCCACATCTGGATTAAATTCTAGCAAGAAGCTAGGTAAGGGAAGTATAATGTACTTCATGAGAGGGCGTTTTAAAGGTTAGAAAACCACGTACTCAACCCCAATTCCAATAAGACAATAATTATTCCTACATCTACTTAAGATTCAATTAATAGCGAACTCTTGTTTACATCATCATTAAAGGATCGGAGCTCTTTCTCTGATCACTTATAAGGAACATTTTCATTTTGACAGCGAGCTAATATGAATTACATGAAATTTACTAGATATACATTAAAACTGGATTTAAACATAGGAAAACCATTTCTAAATACAATAACTTAAGTGGCACAAAAAATAAATTCTAAATGTGTATTATATATATATATATACCTGAGTTGACATGCAAAATCATTTCTGAATAAAGTTGAACCGGAAGAAACATAGACTGAGGCTGCATTGTAATAAACTGAAGGTAATAAAACCCATTAATCCCATCACTAATCTTTACTGCTGTGATTTTACCATGATCTGACAACACTATAGGCCACCTCTCATCTTTCTTCACCTTAGGTCCATAACTCACAGGTACTCCACCACCACCACCGCTATCACCTAATGGAATTTGTGCACTTGCATGAGGGAAGTAGAGAACTAAAGGTATGAAAAAATTGTGAAGAATACAAGATAATATGATAGAAGATTTTTCCTCCATTTTAGCAAGTGTTTACATGCATTTGTGTTGATGGGGATGATGGGTTAAAAAAGTATATGAGTGTTTTAGTTTAGTGCGAAGTGGCATTGTTACTTGAACACTTGGATGGAAGATGATCTACCCTGGTTTCTTTCACATCATGTGAGTATTGTTGGAATTAAAATAATCAAGAATCATAAGTCTTGAAAGCCTAAGGGCTGAACATGTAAATTAGATAGTTAGTAACTGTTTTGGCAGTTAGAATCGGTTACAAAGCCAAGGGACACAATGGTTCAATGGTACCGGTTCAAGTAGTATATATATGTATCGAATGTAATCATTGTAAAGTGTGGTTATTATTAATAAAAGTGTGTGTTTAACATAAACAACCCACCCTCTGTTCTCATATCGAGTCACTGCACATTTCTTGTGCATACTCTTATCAATATATATTGTTCATCCAAGTAGCATGATTCGCGAAACGGGAAAACTCAATATGGCATCAGAGCCCATGGTTTAAAGATCCTGGAAGAAGAAAAACTAAGAAACCTGTGGAAGAATGTTTGTGAGATCAATTGCAGTCAAGGAAGTGATCGCGGAAAAGGAAACAAGCAACAACGGCAACGACAAACAAAACTCATTTGTTTAAACGTTGGATTAATACCGTGGGGTATTAGTGAAAAAAGAAGGATGTTGCAAGAAGAGAAGTTCCAAAAGAAAGATGTCTTATGCAGATGGCAAGAAGAAGACATGGTGAAAAGATGTACATAGGAATGGTGAAGTTACTATGAGCAAAACAATCCAAGCAAGGAAAGGCAGATGATGTGGCAGCAAAGGAATTGTAGGACCCCAGCCTGATGCAGAGATGGATGTTGACATAGAGGAAGAACTTAGAAGCACCGGTAAAGATATGTACAAGGACGATGATCAAAAGGATCATCCATGGAACAAAAGAAGGCAAATGAACATGATAGACAGGACATGATAGCGAGGCGATCAAATACAGAAAAATAAAAGAAGAAGCAAGGCTGCAAATTAGGATGAACAAGAACAGAGTGAAGATTATGATTTCTTGATGAGGGGAGTGAATGTTGGAATTAAAATAATCAAGAATCTTAAGTCTTGAAAGCCTAAGGGCTGAACATGTAAATTAGATAGTTAGTAACTGTTTTGGCAGTTAGAATCGGTTACAAAGCCAAGGGACACAATGGTTCAATGGTACCGGTTCAAGTAGTATATATATGTATCGAATGTAATCATTGTAAAGTGTGGTTATTATTAATAAAAGTGTGTGTTTAACATAAACAACCCACCCTCTGTTCTCATATCGAGTCACTGCACATTTCTTGTGCGTACTCTTATCAATATATATTGTTCATCCAAGTAGCATGATTCGCGAAACGGGAAAACTCAATAAGCATTTTTTTGGAGTCACCCATGTTTTGTAAACTTGTGTTTTTATTCCTTTCGCATATGATATTTTTGGTTTTCTTGCACTTGAGGCTGTGAAGCTCCTAAACAGAGTTCAACGAGTTATGCATAGCAATGTTATAACACCTAGATCTGCAAAGTAGTTTTTAAAAGAATTGGCTTTGCAATTCAAAAAGAGCTAGCGACACAGCTTTTTGCTCGTTTGCCTTGCACCTCTATGTAAATAGAAAGAATTAATATAAATAATATGGTTAACTTTTTTGTTTTTCTTCATTTAGTACAAGTATTTTGAACATGTTAAATCTATACCACATGAATAGGTACTGCTGTTTTTAGTTGGTGATTTTAGTGTTATCACTTATATTTTATATAATTGTGATTTACTTGAGATTACGGGCTTAATCAAGTTTAGTTTACAGTCGAGTTAGAAGGTGCGGAGTGCACACTCGTTCTAGCTAGCTTGATGCCGCCATGATTAAAGAGCGGGGGTCAAGGGGCAGAGCCCTTTGCNAGTCATGACCCTTCCCTCCAACTGACTTTAATCGATTTTAACTAACTTTCAGTTATGTATTTTCAATATATGTTGATCTATTCTATAACAGAACATATATAACAACTTTCTCTATATTTGCTTTGAATTCTCGTGCCTTAGAAACAAAGTGTTGTTCTCTGTCTTATCCAATTGAGGATTTCGTGATACCCAAGACATATAAGGTCGAAATACTTCAATGTGATAGTGATCTCAACACGATTCAGAGAACATATCAGGATTATTACCACCAAATTTCTAACAAAAAAACATTTCGGAGTATAATTTTTGACAAATGTAATGCCTCATTTGGAATACAACAATAAATATTTGGATGAAAAAGGTCAACTATAGTGTGTATGCAATATGATAATACAACCCTCACTGTTCTTGGCCAAATTCCTGTTCATTAGGTTCATCAATGATAAACTTTTAGAATTTTTACACTAATTATCATAAGATTATGATGTCATCCGGTTTTGACCATCCGACTACACAATTCAATCGTTGAGCCAGGTTGAACCATCGAATCAGCCGGTCAATTTGACGGTGAACCTATTATTAAACATCCGTTTTCTGGGACGGACCTAGAATTTTCACGTAGGTATTGCACAATTTTTTTTTAAAGGGTCTTGCACAAATTTAATTTTTTTTTCATTACACATACTAAAATTTGCACCATAAAGACTTTTTGGGTCAAACTCAAGTTGTACTATAAAGAAATAAGTAGAAACAAAATATTATCTTAGGTTGCACGTTTTAAAAGCGACACTTTCTGAAAACAGATTACACTACATGACTCAAAGTCGGATGTGGCCTGTGCCACACCCGACTTTCAAGTAGGTCCATCCCTGTCCGTTTGTGTACATGTGTTTTCATATATATATATATATATATATATATATATATATATATATATTGTATAGTATAGTATTGTAGTATTGCCTTGTGTATTTGTACAATTGTACATACCATCTATTGTAAGAATCAAAACGAATATAACATTTATTTGCGTATATACTTTAAGGAGAAAATGTGAGAACAAAAAACAAATCTCAAAACTTCACATGTGTAGTCATGTACTATGAATTAAGAATTTTGAGTGTGCTCAAGTAAGAATGATGCTACTAGCATTGGTTTTTAACTATAAATCAGTTGGGTTCTCATGTATACCAGACTAGTAAATGGGCTACTTCTCGATGTTTTTTTTTGGTTCAAAATCCAAGAAAGTGAAGAACCCAACAGGGACAAGGCATGACCAGATATTGTCACGCGACACACAACTTAAAAAATTGGGTGCCTTAAAGCTTAGCTCTAGTTGTTTTACGCTTGATAAATTAGGGTGCACAGGAGCTGTAATCTATATTGATAGTATTGTTTTTACCAAAACAATGTTTAACTGTCAAACACCTTGTACTTGTCAAACGTGGATGGTAGCTAGCTTGTATCTCCTTTGATCCTTATTTTCCTTTATAAGATAAGATTAGTCTGTGTGGCAAAATTCTAGTCATAAACAATTTACTCCTTTCGTTGTCTCTAGACACTAAAAGTACGCAAAACAAAATCAACGCAACAATATCTTAAATTTCAATGATAGGCACTACGTGCATTATGTCACTAGGTCAGCGCCATGTCAAATCCCGAGATCAGAAATAAGTTTAGGACGTTAATTAAGGAATAACATCTCATATATTTAAGGCTATTCTTGAAGCAAATTGATCGATCTCTTTTATTCAACTAACCCAATTTAGTGGATTTAAAAACCAAACAAACATAACTTGTAATTACTTAGCCATAACATTACACATATTGTGGTTCATTAATTAGATTTCGTGAAGGTGGATTGCATGAGCAATTTTGCCAGCTCCCTCGGCCACTTTGCCTCACATGGCTGCCTCTTGCTCGTCACCTTCTTCCGGTGTTATTATACTCTGAGCCCCCGCTTCCCTAGCATCTGGCTGCATCTTCTGCATGTCTTGATCTTCCATCCTAGAAATTCCTCTACCCTCTTCCATGTCTCCGCGCCCTGGAGGACCACCTCTTCCTCGCTCTTGTGGCGGAAATCCTTGACCACCTCTTCCTTGCTCTTGTGGCGGAAATCCTTGACCGCCTCTTCTTTGCTCTTGTGGCGTCCAGCCTTGACCTCCTCTACCTTTCTCCTCTGGCCGACCTTCTTGACCACGTCTTCTTTCATACTCTGGCTGCCCTCCTTGACCAGCACCTCCTTCCTCGCTTCCCCCTCCGGCTCCTGCTGCTGCCTCAGCACAAGAAATGCATTCATAGATGACCTTTTCTCTTTTATCATTCAAAAGTTGATCGATTGTTGTGTTCCCAACATTAAAAGACTTTGCCAACACCGTTCTATCCAAGTTTTGTAGAATTGACAATTTTCCTCCTAGATATTTAGGAATCACGTTGTTGTAATTCAACATGAACCCAACGAAAACAAATGTGTCATAATTGAATGATAGTTGAGTCATTGGATGATCTTTTGGCACAACAAACACATCACCTTCTTCAACCTTAAACTTCATGTTCTCGCACCCCGTCTCGCTCTCAATGCCAGGACAAACCACCTGAATCATTCCTTGACCTTGCAACGCAATTGCTACTTCTGCGGTGTTTGGGTTCCAATGCGGTCCCATTATCGATCCCTTTCAACAAAAATCAAAACATTTTTAAGCTTTAGACTAAAATATGTAGTAACAAAGTCTTCAACAATACCTAAAATTAACAAGTTTTCAAACAACTAACCGTGGATAGGTTCACCATTGACACGCCAAAATCGGTGTCTTTCAGCGCATCTAACTCTTTCTGGGTCACGGTTACACTCCATCCATCGCAAGTTTCAACATCACGTTTCATGCTAAAAATATTGTTTCCCTTCTTCTTCTTCTGCTTTTTGTTTACGAGTTTAAAGGCTCTCATACTCCAAGGTCCTCCAAAACCAGTGTCCCACATGGAAGTATCTATCTGTCCATCCACAATCAATGGTTGCTTTTCTCCCATTCGTAATTCATCTATCACTGGCTCAGGTACCTGAAATTATACAGCAATTCCGTGTTATAATCAATGTTTACTACGACATTTCAAGGCATGTACAAGAAAATCGAGAGATTGTTTACACTGAAGGTTGATTGAAGGACTTCGTCGTCAAACCCTAATACCAAATCTTGGATACTAGTGTATGGTCCAGTGAACTGCTCTTCCTTCTGCAAAGTGTCGTAAAATTGTTAGAAATCTCGATCAGTTCATAGAGCTTATAACATAAAACTAATATTAACGTATTCAAAAGATATTATATTTTCATCATGAATTCATGCATGCAACTTTGAGGTGTCATACTTGTAGCTCGTATGTCGATTCAGGAAATATGGCGTAAATCTGAAGTGGCTGAGGCTGGTAATAGTCGTAAGACTCGGACTGTACTTCGTTTTGTATGTAGAAAATAGTTTCAGGACTTAGTCTGTGAATGACTCCCTTCTCCAAGTTCAATTGTTGCATTTTGTCACCATTCTCTACGTTCATCCAACGAAATGTTCCACTGCCTGATCACACAATAATTTAATATATATTATCTAAAAATTATACAAATCATTCTAAACAGATTTTATTAGTCCTTAAAGTGCATCTTATTTATAGTACCTGAGTTGACATAGAAAAGCATTTCGGAATGAAGATAAACAGGCAGGAAAAGAGAGCGAGGGTTCATCGTGATAAAATGAAGGTGATAAAACCCGTTTTCGCCATTGCTAATTTTAACAGCTGAGATTTCACCAAAATCGGAAACCATTATAGGCGACCTTTCATTACGTCTCACTATAGGTCCCTCACTAACAGGAACCACACCACCACGACGACCACCTTGGCCTAAAGTTGTTGCTACCAAGCATGTACAAAGTAAAAGGCAAAATGAAAATATATTAACTTTCATTTTTGTTCTTTGTTGAATTAGTTTATTGTTGTGTGATGAATCTTGGTCTTAAAAAGAAGATGTGTAGTTTGACGTGGCATTGGGTGTTGAACACGTGCATGGGAAGTGTGTTCGTGTTGTGTTAACCCTGGGTTAAATTTGTTGGTTTTACTTGTATTTTAGGTGTAAGTAGTCACGGGTTATCGGCAATGTACGTTCAACATCTTTCATTGAGCATTGTTTTTGTAAGGGTATGAGAAAGATAACTACTCTTGATCAAAATTTGAATATTTATTCTATTTTAGGGTAGAAACGAGCCGAGCTGAGCCCGAGCCTGCTAGAGTTTAGGCTCGGCTCATATATATATATATATATATATATATATATATATATATATATATATATATATATATATATATATATATATATATAAAGCTTGAGCTCGGGTTTAAGCTCGTTTCGATACTCATATTTTGAGCTCAAGTCCGACTTGTGAAAATATTAACAAGCTTGAGCTCAGCTCGGGCTCGACTATTTTATATGACGTGTTGAAGGAAATAAAGTTAAAATGAAACTTGGTTCGTTAATCATACTAGGCTCGAGCTCGTTTATTTATTTTAAGCTAGTTTATAAATAGTTATACGTACAAACAAAATATATAAATATGTATTTTTAGGGCTCGTTCAAGCTCACGATCTTTATCAATCTCTACATATAAAGCTCGGGCTCGAGCTAGATTATTAAATGAGCCCAAACTTGAGCTCAAGCTTGTTTAGACTCGACTTGATCGAGTTTTTAACCGATCAGATCCCGACTTTTTATGAGCGGCTCAGTTCAATTCTACATCTAATTCTATGTTTGAATGTATTTAATAAACAATCTAACTTCTGGAAAGATACTATGTTGTAATGTTGTTTGTACTTGAGTTGGGCTTGTGCTAACTCACATAGGCTACGATATAGACAGGTTCGGCCCAGGGGCGGAGCTATGGCCTGGCTATCCGTGGCATGTGCCACACATGGGTTGGTCAGGTGAAAAGCCGGATTTCAAACACAGGGCTTCGTTTTATTCGATTTCTACCATTATATTGATAGAAACATGCTCAAAATAGTTAATTTGTGTGGTTTTAACAAGAAAAATAAGATGAGAATCAACTAATACAAAGTATAGTCTAAAATGTATTGAAACACAGAACAGGGGAGAGGAAGACGATGAGTCTAGGGAATTTTCATTTAGCCCTCTAAAACTTAAAGGTTGTACACTTCTGTCCTATTTCTTTAGTTTTATTTATAATTAAGTGTAAGGTGTTTACATAATTACAATTTCGGCCCTTATTTGGGAGACAACTTTTATATTGGTCATGCACGTTTTACATGTAGTGTATTGTCTCAAAATATTTCAAGGTTTTCAATCATAATTAAGGCCATAAGGCCATAGATTTAAGGCATTTAAAGGTCATGTCTATGTGCTAAAGATAAACTTTAAACTTTTTTTTATGTGCAACACATAACAAAGTTCTTCACATTTTAATTGTTTTTGTGTTCGAAAGCCTATGCTCGAGGTAAAAAAAANGATACTCATATTTTGAGCTCAAGTCCGACTTGTGAAAATATTAACAAGCTTGAGCTCAGCTCGGGCTCGACTATTTTATATGACGTGTTGAAGGAAATAAAGTTAAAATGAAACTTGGTTCGTTAATCATACTAGGCTCGAGCTCGTTTATTTATTTTAAGCTAGTTTATAAATAGTTATACGTACAAACAAAATATATAAATATGTATTTTTAGGGCTCGTTCAAGCTCACGATCTTTATCAATCTCTACATATAAAGCTCGGGCTCGAGCTAGATTATTAAATGAGCCCAAACTTGAGCTCAAGCTTGTTTAGACTCGACTTGATCGAGTTTTTAACCGATCAGATCCCGACTTTTTATGAGCGGCTCAGTTCAATTCTACATCTAATTCTATGTTTGAATGTATTTAATAAACAATCTAACTTCTGGAAAGATACTATGTTGTAATGTTGTTTGTACTTGAGTTGGGCTTGTGCTAACTCACATAGGCTACGATATAGACAGGTTCGGCCAAGGGGCGGAGCTATGGCCTGGCTACCCGTGGCATGTGCCACACATGGGTTGGTCAGGTGAAAAGCCGGATTTCAAACACAGGGCTTCGTTTTATTCGATTTCTACCATTATATTGATAGAAACATGCTCAAAATAGTTAATTAGTGTGGTTTTAACAAGAAAAATAAGATGAGAATCAACTAATACAAAGTATAGTCTAAAATGTATTGAAACACAGAACAGGGGAGAGGAAGACGATGAGTCTAGGGAATTTTCATTTAGCCCTCTAAAACTTAAAGGTTGTACACTTCTGTCCTATTTCTTTAGTTTTATTTATAATTAAGTGTAAGGTGTTTACATAATTACAATTTCGGCCCTTATTTGGGAGACAACTTTTATATTGGTCATGCACGTTTTACATGTAGTGTATTGTCTCAAAATATTTCAAGGTTTTCAATCATAATTAAGGCCATAAGGCCATAGATTTAAGGCATTTAAAGGTCATGTCTATGTGCTAAAGATAAACTTTAAACTTTTTTTTATGTGCAACACATAACAAAGTTCTTCACATTTTAATTGTTTTTGTGTTCGAAAGCCTATGCTCGAGGTAAAAAAAAAATTGTGCCACACATACAAAATTTTTTTGGATCCGCCACTGGTACGGCTAAAAGTCTATTCTATTTCCTTCACAGCTTATACTCTGTTTTTAGACAAGAAGTTGGATTATTATTTTGTTTTTCCTTATTACTATTTGTCAGCAGTCTAAACACAAAAGGCCAAAAGATATTTTGGATAACAAATAGAAGGTCAAAATTTTATACTAACCTGTCGTTACATCAAAGTTCTTTCCAACTCTAGCACTACTAGAAAATATGCATTCGATCATCAACGCCTTAAACAGGGCCGTCTCGAAAATTTTGTGGCTCTAGGCGTAGCTAAAAAATTAGGCCCTTTTAATGCCCAAAATTTATGTACGCATTAGCAAGTCGATTAATGCTAATACCGAAAGAATGTTATAAATATAAGAATACGGATACCACAAATGTTTGTTGTATAAAAGAGTGCCATTCTTTTAACATTTTGTAAGCTCAGTTGTTGATCATTTTCGTTCAAGATATTTCTAAAAACATGATAACATACAAATCAACTCAGATAAAGACTTGCAATCAATTTGTAAACTAATTAGCAAATTAGAATAAAAATTGATTGCAAGTGCTTACTTTTCTAACTCCTTGCTAGTTCTAAAAAAAATTTGTAAAGTAATTAGCAAATCCCAATTCACAGTTATGTTCAACAACTCTAAGGCTAAAGGTTATGATCACCTCAGCTTTCTCTCTCCTTTCAGTTCCCCTCACTCCATCTCACCTTTCACAAGACATGGTCAACTTACCCCCACTTTTCATTAAAATACACACTTTATACAAATATATTTTACACACACTCATAAACAAAATAAAAAACAATAAAAGAAATGAGGGGCCCACTATTTTTCAGTCACAAAATAAGGTGAGCCACTCACCTTTTCTCTTATTTTTTAGGTTATGTGGCACGTGAGTATGATAAGAGACATGGGTCTCAGGAGTGACTACCTCCTCAATTAGTGAGAAGTCACGACCATGCCTTCTACTCTAAGTTTCAACAAAATAATACAAAACAAATATTGGTAATTGAAATAGCTTGCTATCTTAAACAAGTTAGAGCATCGACAACGATAAAACTTTTAAAAGGTTTATAAATTTATCAAATCAATAATTAATAAAGCTTTTGATTTTGTAACTCTTGTTGCACTATATATACATATTTTTCAAGTTTATAAAATACTCAATAATTACATATGCATTAAATTATGAAAAAGTTCAAAATTTTATACTTATTCATTTCACATAGACATGAAAAATTAATCCATTATGGTTGAAACAAAAGAGTAAAAATACATCCCTGTAGTTTGTCCAATGTCTCGCAATACATCCCTGTGGTTTTTTTGGCATACAAACATCCCTCCCTTAGTAAAGTCAGTCAATGGGGACTAACAGTGCAAATGATTTCTCCGTTGTTTCCTATTGCAATACATCCATGTGGTTTTTTTTGGCACAAACCCTCCTTTACTAAAGTTAGCCACCATACATCCATCCGTTAGTAAAGTCAGTAAATGAGGACTAACGAATTGAAGCAAATAATTTCTCCTTTATCTCCTAACAAAAGAGAAAAATATCTGTATCGTTAGTACTCAGGACTAACGGTGCAAATTTTATTTTTGGAAATAAATTAAAATGGGGCACTATGGGCTCGAACTTAGGTCTGTTCACCCAAAATTCAATGCTCAAACCACTAGAATAAGCGCCTAGTGGTGTAATTAAACCAAAATAAATTTTATTTTATATTAACTGATGTGTACGCTTTCATCCGTTTTTATACGTTTTCGTCCGTTTTTATATGTTTTGTCCGTTTTTGTACATTTTCATCCGTTTTTACATGTTTTCGTCCGTTTTATATGTTTTTTTAAATATTTTTTTTATTTTTTTAAATTTTATGTTTTCATCTGTTTTTCTTATGTTTTTATCCATTTTGTACGTTCTTAAACACTTTAGTACCTCTTTACACTTTTTTTGTACGTCTTTATGCATTTTATGCGTTTTTATACGTTTTGTACGTTTTCTTACATTTTCATATATGTTTTTGTACATTTTTATACATAAAAAAACTGACGAAAATGTACAAAAATGTAAAAAACAAACGAAAACATAAAAAAACGTATAAAACCATACAAAAACGTATAAGAACGTACAAAATGGATAAAAACGTATAAATGTAGTGACAATGTGATGAACTTACTAGCTAACCAATCCGAAAAATCATTGTCATTAGGATCATAATTGATTTCAAAGCTAGTATTACTCTGATCTCTTTTCTTAATTTCCATAATTTCATCGAATTGCTCCTTAAAGCTGCGTGATAACCATGAAGTGACTATGTGATGAACTCAAATAAGTAGACTTTTCCATCTTGATTAATTTGCTCCATAATTCGTCTAAAATCGCCAAGTTTCACCTATTGCTTGTTATTTCCTGAGAATCACTAAAGTAAACAATCAAGCACCGATTCTCATATATAATTAAGTAAAACAAGTCAATTAAATAGGATAAATGATGTCAATATAATGTACTTATTTGATGTCATCATATCATCAAGGGTATAATAGGCCAAACACATTTTCCTAAATATATTAGTTAAATCTAACCCAAACACCTTTAAGGAAGGTTTGGAGTTGTATCCAACGCCAGCTTGTACCAATAATGCCTCGAGGTGTGGACTTAGTCTTATTATAATTTGACTTTAATCATTTGAGTAAACGTTCTTGGTTAGTTCGGATAAAAATGTCAACTGAAAAAGGAAAACAAGCCTTTGCTGCAGAGGGGCATGTAACTATTGCATAATTGACTTTAATTTCATCATACCACTAAGCTTTCTAGTTTTTGTATGAACAAGTGCTAGTATAGTTGTATGGGCCAAATTTAGAGCAAGATAGTTGTTTCAGTTAATATAGTACATGTCATTATTGTTTTACAACTATCGTTTCAGCAGTTCAGTAAGCTTTCTAGATGCTTATGTTTTAGATTTGTGCTGAATTTTTGAACCATGGTCCATGGATGTCTTTTTTTAGTTTTTTCTACTGATGGAGTCATTGTGCAGTTAACCGTTAATTTTTTCGATAAGTAAGAACGTGCATGCTTCATATTAATTAATAAATGTTAAGTTAAACTCCTTTCTTGTACAAATATGTTTTGTGTTACCTGAGATAAGGTTTTTCACCCTAAGTGATATTGAACCTTTGGGTCTCTTAGTAAATGTTTTCAATACCCGTCATTCATGATTGCTAAAGCAGATGAACAGATTGTCAAAACTAGAAAATTGATGTAATGGTGTTAAGCACAAATTTGTTTAAATATTGTTAGTTACCACTGACCAGTTCTTATTTGGGACTTAGAAATGCCAGAACTCATTTTGCTTCCAATTAAAATGTAATTAACTTAAATCAAGTACTAATAGATGGAAGCGGTTTGTAGTCTCTTATCAACTCAACTCATCCACGGATAGCGGTTGGCTTCACATGTAGTAGACAATGTTGTTGCACTCAAGAAAGTTGTGCCAAAGGTCATACTCTATTTCACCTTTCCAGTTTCCATATTTCACTAATCAGTCTTGTAAATATGCTTCGTTGAAATGAACCCCATTAGGATTTAGGATTGTGTACGCAATGTACATCTTTTGCTTCATGATGTGCAGCTTGCTACTAATCGCTCTGTGTTTGTCTTTTGAGAAAGCTTTATTGGTTCTTTTACATAGTATATGAACAAAGTTGGCGTGTGATTATGAAACTGATGTGATCTCTTTTCTTTTAATTTTATAGATTAAATTGTTTTTATTAATTTATTTAGTTATGTTCAAACATGTAATACTAAAATTTTAAAAGCAGATTAAGAACAACTCTAAACCTTCCTTACACTCCCCACAACAAACATAACAATCAATAACCGTATTCCACGCAACCAAGTTCGGTTCAAGCATTTCATCAAACAACTTACGCGCTACCCGAACCTCTTTCACCATTCCATACATATGAACCAATGTTTTCCTCACATGTACATGCCACTCAAACCCATATTTCACCACACAACAATGTACTTGTCTCCCTAAAAAACAGACCCGTTTGATGATAAGAATAGACCTTAGAAGACTACTTTGATGATGTTAAAGGTGTTTGGGATAGATTTAACTAACATCTAGTGAAAAATGTGTTTGGTCTATTATACCCTTGATGATATAACTCAAAACGGACGTTGACCTTAGAATTACAGGTCAAAGGACGCAATCGGCCTCAAAAACACAAGTTTTGGACGCACCACGACGATTTTCCAAACTTAGGGTGCATGACGATGTTTTCTGAAAAGTTTAGGGAAAATGACAATACGACGATTTTCCAAAAATATCGTCATACATATGTATTTTTGTCTATTATAAATAAGTATAGTACCTAGAATGGGAAAATGACAATACATAACTAATAGTAATTTTTCCCTATATGTATATGTATCAAATTTTGAGCTAAAAAATATATTTTGATGCATTTAAAAAAAATAAAGATGTATCTAATTTAAATCGATTTATCTCTAATGTATAATTATCAGTGTTGCAAAAAAAGGTCTACAAGGCCGATTAATCGCCGATTAGGTGCTACAAGGTCACCGACCTTGCCGATTTATGTAACTGGGTCAAACAAATAGGTCAACCGTGGTCAAGGGCGATCAACGGCGGTCAATGGTGGTCAAACTTGCCGGAAACCTATAAATCTTGCCGGAAGTACCCAAAACTCACTCTAAACTTATTTTGATCACATATAGTAACTGTTTAAGTCTATTACAAGTTGTTTTTTTAAAAAAATACCTTGCCGGAAATACCTAAAACTCACCGGAAATACACAAACTTGCCATAAATAACTAAAATTTGTCAGTAATGCCAATCCGATTAATCACCGATTAATCCCGCCTAGACCGATTACAAGCTACAAGGTAGTCGACCGCCCGACTACCGATTCGCGATTTTTGCAACCTTGATAATTATAGTTATTTTTCATTCTTTTTATTTTATTTTTTTATTTTATTTTATTTATTTATTTATTTTTTATCCTACGTCTAACTGAAACCTTATAATAGCTTATTTATTTGGACAACCCCAATAATTAAGTGATTATTAGTACATAAAGGTTATTGATGGCTCATTTGCTGAAAGCCCATGATTTCTTTCCTTCGTCTAAAAGAAAACTTTAAGCATCTTTCCAACCAAACCCATTTTCATTATTGGTCAAGGATCGGAGAACCTTATATTGTCACACTAGTGTATGTTTTTTAATCTGCTTTTGTTATTCAAAAACAATAATTGTCTGACAAAATTCGATTTGTTATGTGAGACTATATGTTAAATAATGAAAATAATTGTCATCCAATGGCAGTTATGTCACGAAAGCATGCATGCAGTTTTAATGGGTAAAATTTAGCATAAAATAATTTTAAAGATGTAACAAAGAAAATTATATAGCATAAATCAAATTACATACACTAAGACTATACCATGTGGGGTTTGCGATGTAATTTTTCTTTCGCAAACGCTATAGTTGATCAATTAAAAAAAGATTTTTAAGAAATATAGTCCGGGTTCAATCTCAACTCCTGACTAATTAGATTGATAGGACAAAAGTTCAATGAACGTGGCTTTGTACTTGATTGACGGTCAAATTGGCACCTCAATGGTGCCTGAAGTCATTGTGTTCCAACCGATCTTACATCTTTTGACGAGCATACAACAAGATTATATAAAAAAATTAAAATCAATGAAAATTATTTTTGTCTCCAAAGGCTAAAATCATCCATCATCAATGGCCTCATAAGATTGTGTGGTTACTTGCCCCGTTAGAAGATCATATCAAAATATACCCTCTCCTTTTCGATCGACGTCTTTTCAAAAAAGTCATATACTGTTTTCAACTTTTACTCCCTACATGATACGATAAACATTTTATTTACACACTATTTTCTTATTTCTTAAAAACTCATAAAATGATCGAAAACCCTTTTTAATTTCTAAAGTCGTATAGTGTTTTGCCTCAATGGCATGGTGCGTGTGTACCTGTGGTTTGACATGTCTTTCTCTTCCTCCATCGAGAATGAATGATTTAAATCAAGAAGAATCTCAAATATATGTACCTTTTGTGAGCTACAAGTCTCTACCTCCTTCGTCTTTTTTGTCCACCTCGCTTACTTTAAATTAAGGCCTCAACTTGAGTGCGTCTCGTGTATTTCGAAACCTTAATTCGTAAGTTCTTGATGTCATCTTTTTTTTGCGTATATATTCTTCTATCCTCCACGCGTATCGACATATATTTTTTCTTCCCGACAATTGAACCTTTTATTTACTATACATGGCTTCCATCTTCCTTTTCAAGATATTAGTATCTACACAATATGCCTACAAATGGATTTGGAAAGTCACCTTATCAGTCACTATCAAATACGAAAATACGTATACACAAATGTACTCGATAAGTTAGAATTTAAGTTGTGCATAGTCGAATAAAATCAGGAAATAATATGTTATGTTAAAGATTAAATTGGCTACAAATAGCTACAGATTACTAATACTACGTAATTAATAAATAACAAACTAAAATTTACGGTTCATATTAGCATGTATTCATGGCTTACTCAATACCATGCATGTACCAATTGTATAACTTTGAAAATTACGTATGTATCACACAGTTAGCCAACTTTACAAATTTCGTTATTTAGGTTGTGTTTCTGTATATGGTTGTTATCGTTGGTCTGTATACAAGTGAAATTTTAAGGTTTGAATTTACAATATTATTATTGTTACCTTCCAAAAAAAAAATAAGAATATTACTGTATTTTCTTAGACTTTGTATCTGGATTTGTGAAATGATGAGGAATCAGATGTCGAGTTTTAACATCCTTTGATTGAAAAATATTTCAAATCCAGATTCATTTTAAATGAATGTGATATTGAATATCTATATTCGACTAATTCAGTTATAATATTCTTTCTTAAGTCTTAATTAACATTCTAATGACTAAATAATATTGGTAATTTCAAGTTTTTAATTAGGCAAAGGATATTTAAAGTTCAATAAAACTGTTAGATAAATAAATACGTAAAGAAAAAAATTAAGAAATTATCTAACTATATATTCCTTGTACGGCCTTCTTTAATAGATCTGTTAACTATACAAATTAATTTTAATTATGAATTTGAAAAGACGGATGAATATTTCAGCATAGTGGAAGAAAAAAGGTATGTTTATTTTACTATTTAAATATACTTAATCGTGGAATCAAATCATAAGGACGGCACTTCAATATTTTGGCTACATATTAAAATAGCTCATTTCCACGTGAAATAAAAAGATATAGATAATGTGTTCACACTGTAATTACAAAATATTACGTATCTTGTATATAGAACAATACTGCATGTAAACATGTAATTCTAACAAAAGTGCTCTTTTGCACAATTTCTTGGAAATGCTTATGAAATCATGAAACAAAACAATCGTACTATATTTGCAAGGACAACGTCATAAAATATAAGGTGAAGCTTCAAAAACATGCATGGGAACTCTTCTTTGTAGTGACTCATTAACGTCGAGTTTTGTAATGAAAAAAGAAAGAGATGTGCCTGTCACTAATTACTAATCAACTATCTCGTCTAATTGCAATTATTTTTAGAATTTAGATATATGTGACATTACTTTATTTTATCTTAAAATAAGACAGTATGTTAGAACTTTCAACAAAAAATACTTCTAACATATATACTCAATTTATATACATATTTTTGTTTCTTACTTTAGAAGGTGGTATTACTTTACTTTTTAAAGTTTATACAAAGAAAATTCTATATACTCGTAGAAAGGGTTCTTTAGATAAAAAGAACGTACATGAAATAAAAGGGGTCTTCAAATTGCTTTGGGAATCAAAGGTCTAAAGGTACTTTACTTGTTAAAACATGCATACATATATACTACTGTATACATACAAAAAAAATATACATCCATGTATATATCATATATTTTATTACATTACATATCATAAAATCTATTTTTGTAAAAATATACATCCATGTATATCATATATTTTATTATAATATTATATTCGTGTGTGTTTTTAATATGTAAATATATATTGACTCATTGAGTATACGTAAATTATACTTGAGGGCCGGTATATAGGGTTACAGGTATGAGCAATGAGTGGATGAAAGGAAAGAGAGATGATGTGATTATACAAACGCTTTTTCCCAATTCGTCAAAATATTCTATCCTATTTCATCGAAACATTTTTTTCATTTGAAATGCATTTACAATTTCATTGTAAGGAATATTATATTATTGCCTAAAGTATTACTAGCTAGTACAAAATTGTCTTAAGATCTTCTATACGTAATCTTTCAACTTTGAACTAGCCAACACGAATATGGTGGATCTTCCGTTTCGACATACCTATTATCTTATGCTCAATCGTACCCCTGCTGTATCATTGCATCCAATTGTAGTACAAATGCATCCAAGCATTCTCATTATTTGTTTTTGGTATCTCTTTTGTCTCTAATGTAATTTAGTAATTTACAATACGTACAGATTCTTCCACCATGTGCGTTAAGCTTCAATAGTTTATTAGTCGTGAAAACATGGTTTAACAGCATATGGTGGAAAGAGCATATTGACATTAGAGCATCACTTTGTTCGAGCCTGAAACTATGGTAGATCGAATTAATTATAATAAGTTCCGAATTTCCTATCCAAATATACTATAAATTCATAGCTCAAAATTATTCATTCCATATTCTGATCGAGTATATATCAACATCAGTTAAAACCTACAAAGTATGAATTAATTCAGCTTAACACGTAACGAACAAAATATTGATTCGTTCTACACCAAGTATATATCTAGCTTGTTTCGGTATACATATATGGGTATGTTTGGCGACAAGTAGCAGTAAGCAGTAGCAGTAGCAGTAAACAGTAAGCAGTAGCAGTAAGCAGTAGCTGTTTATTTAAAAACGTGTTTAGTAACGTAGCAGTAGCTGTAATTATAAAATGTAAAATTACGAAAAAGGACACGTAACTCATAAATTACATTTTTTAATATAACACATTCATCTCACGTACAATCCTAGTGATAGTACCACATATCTTGTTTCATATTAAAAAATAGGCCATTATCAATTATTTATATAAATCTAAGAAATCAACTGTAGCAAGTAGCCAAGTAGCCAAGTAGCAGTACAACCAAGTAGCAGTTATTTGTACGTGGTTATAGAAGATGCATATGCCGCCCATTAATACTTGTACGTGGTTATATTTATTTGATGGTAAATATGTAATTTTCAAACAAAATGTTAGGAGCAGTAGTGGAAAGCCTGTTCATGAAGCATTTCAATTTGGAGCGGTTGGGTTAGTTTCAAACGCTATTGGAGGTGTTTTCAAACAAGCTTTTCATCTAAATGCTTACCGCTTATCGCTCCTAAACGCTTCCTTAACGCTTGTTACCAAACATGACTTATGTGTTTTTCTTTTCACAAGCTAACTTTTGTATTTTCTTTTATCAAGGACTAATTTCTTTTTTCTATATATAACTTTTAGTATATATGGGAATAACGGATTAATATATTACTCTTTTTAAACATGTTTAATCACATAACTTCAATTCAATCCAACGTACATGGAAACAACTAGATACCACGTTTAAGTCCAAAAGTGATGCATGTTAAGCGTATGAGGTCAACCCACTTAACTCTAAAAAGAGGCAAACCAAAAGAATCCACAAAAGCTAAAAGCTAACATGTTCTCTCCATACTACAAATTGTCAAATACAATAGCACACTCCTTGACAAACTTGCACCAAATGCATTACATTTTGTATATAAATCATGTCATAATCATTTATCAACCAAAAGCAAAAAGTTGTTTTATTTTTTATGAAAACCTTGAAGAAGAAGCTTCTTTGTGTTATGATACGGCTTAATCAATCAATCTTCTAAACCCCTGTGTTGTCAATTCAATGTCCCTCATGCCCATTAACTATGGCCGTCCATACCCTACCACTTTCTTCCCTCGTTACAAAAGCTTATAATTATAACCTCACAAAATACCCTTTACAACACACAAACATCCACAAACACACTCAACAAGTTTCACATTTGAGTAATGAAATTGCCCTTTGTTTCAACACAAAATAATAACATCAAGCAACAAGTTAGTAGTACTGGTGCTGTTGCTGGAGCTGGAGGTGGAGGTGTAGCTGGTGGTGGAGGTATTATAAGTAATCGATACGAACCGAAGTCTGTACTAGACGTGAGAAGAAGTCCACCTAGGTCAATTGCGGGTAAGGCCTCGGAGTTTACTACAACTGATCATAATAGTGTTGTGTTTACATCATCAGATGATCAGCTACCCTTGGATCATGGCATGGTTCACCAGTTTGAAGAATGGGATTCACTTATGAGGGACTTAGGGTTGCATGATGATTCTGCTAAACCTGGTTATCCACTTGATCTACCCGAGCTACCCCCGATTCATACTGAATCAGCTCCAGCTCCAACTACAACTATGTTCTTTCATTCGGACTTCGAGAACTTGAACCCTAATCTTAACTCACTCGATTTCATAAGCCATGATGATAACAATAATGATAATGATACTGATAATGATTTTGTGGACGACTTGATCAGGATTGCCGAGTGCTTTGAAACTCGCTCGATCCAGCTCGCTCAAGTGATACTCGCACGGCTCAATCAACGCCTCCATGCACCAAACGGAAAGCCGCTTCAACGAGCCGCGTTCTATTTCAAGGAAGCACTCCAATCTCTACTCACCGGGCCAACTAGGACGACTCAATCGTCCACATCGTCCGAAATCATACAAGCAATCAAAGCATACAAGACGTTTTCAAACGTCTCACCTATTCCAATGTTCTCGGACTTTACAGCCAACCAGGCGATGCTTGAAGCCGTGGACGGTGCAATGATCGTCCACGTCATCGATTTTGACATCGGCCTGGGCGGTCATTTGGCGTCCTTTATGAAAGAGATAGCTGAAAAAGCAGAAGCTAGAAAAATTCATTCGCCCGCGGTGAGAATCACCGCGGTGGTCCCTGAAGAATACGAAACAGAATCCAAACTAATCAGAGACAATCTCTGGCAGTTTGCGCGAGGGTTAAAACTACGATTCGATATAGAATTCGTGTCCTTTCGAACATTCGAATATTTATCCTTCAAGTCCATTAAATTCATGGAAGGAGAAAAGACAGCTGTACTCCTATCATCAACAGTGTTCCACAAAACCGGGCCGGGTTTCATCAACGATCTACGTCGAATTACGCCGAATATAATAGTTATAGTTGATAGCGAAGGCGTGATGGGAGGTGAACCGTCGTTCTTTCGACAGACAGTGATCGACGGTCTTGAGTTTTACTCGACTGTCCTAGAATCATTAGAGGCAGCCAATGTCGGGGGAGGTGGTGGGAGTGATTGGATGAGGAAAATTGAGATGTTTGTGATGCTTCCCAAGATCACGGCGGCAGTTGAGGCGTCTGGGCGTCAAGTGCCGCCGTGGCGGGAAGTATTTGCTAGGGCCGGGATACGGGCTGTTGGGATGAGTCAGTTTGCTGACTTTCAAGCCGAGTGTTTACTGAGGCGGGTTCAAGTGAGGGGCTTCCACGTGGTCAAACGACAAGCCGAGATGGTGCTTTGTTGGCATGATAGGCCACTTGTCGCCACATCGGCTTGGAGGTTTTAGCATGCTAAGTGAAATTATCATAGTTTAAGTATTGTTATAGGTTTTAACTTCTTTTGCTTCTGTTTTGGTTATCTCTTTTGGCATCGGGTGAAAATAAATTATAGTTTGGGGTTTAGGGATTATGTTGTCATAGTGTAGATGAAAGACATGTATAATCTTCACTATTAATGGTAACACTAGCTTGATACATAATTTCTAACAATATTTTTATTGATCAACTGGTCATGCGGCTTATGATAATAAAACAAGAAGCTAGGGAGCTCAAAATTAGCAAACTACGTACAAAGCGAACTAGCGTAGTAAAAGCAAAACTCTTAAAGCACATGTGTTATGATATATGCTATGGTTATAGCATATTGGAACCCTGAAAGCCAAGCTATATATACACTAGCTGAGGTATTTTGTTCTCGACGTTGAGCATGTTGCGAATATCATCCGAAATAGTTATAATTAGGATTCGAGTAGTCGATACGTGAATTCGTGAAAAACTTCATAGATTGCCATTTGAAGACCTAAGACAATAATATGCAAAACAGATACGCCATATATGGTCATCGTAAAGTGGATCACATTATGCTTGTACATTCTAAAGTCAAATGAGAGTGATAGATGATTCGAGTGGTACCGTGAAGGAACTATACATATAATGTTGTATTTATATGGTTTGATTAATCATTCCAATGTTGTGAGTATTATTTAATAATCAAATTATTATATTGAGCTACTTCTTGGCAAGACATTTTTGATAAATTTAAACATAAAAATAAGTTTTAACTTAGTTGATATGATTCATAAAATATTTTTACATTTCAAAGTGTCTTGAGTTTTGGGCAATAGTAGGTTAAAACTACATCTGCATAAAAGTATATAAACAAGTACATAGTATAAAGTAGTGAACAATTGAGTCAATCTTTCACTAACGTAGTTATAAAAGTGCGGTCAAAATAAAAACATTTAGTTAAAAGTTTAATTCTGCGCATGATCCTCAACATGCATAAAAGGACTAATCCGATCCTAGCTTCCACTAAAAATATTTACATTTATCGTAAATTATATTGTCGGAGGTCTTTATGTAACTCTCTCTTTCACGGGCTTTTGTTCACTGCAAACGCTGACCGAAAGTCTTTCTAGAAGTAGTCTTTTTACCTCGGATGGATGTGCGATTATCAATATCCTTAGTTTTCCATATCACGCTCGGACGGGATTCAGTAAAATTGTTATTATTGTTGTATATTATTTGATTTCTTAACATCATAGAGGGACTGTGATATATAGCGATTCGTTTTTCCAAATGCGTGTAAGTGTGTAACCTTTCCATATCATGATGCTAAATTATCTACCCAAAAACTAGCAAATAAAGATGATGGTTAAGAAACAAATTCAAGCCTTTGTGTACAAGACCCAGTTAGGCCCATTTGTTGTACTGTCCAATTTTAAATTTTACTGTAACAGATCTCATATTTGGAACATTCATTGAACATTTGAACCAGACCCTGGACCTAGTGAAACAAGACCATGGACCTAGTGAACCAAACTCTTTATAATTAGTTCGATATGCAGCAAGCAAGCAACAGAACCTACTCATTGTATTTAGTTCGTCTTGTGTTTATACTTTATAAGGTTTGTTTTTTGGGTTCGGATTAAAATCAAAATCAAAACCAAATCTAAAACTAAAACCTAGTCAGGATTCTTTCTTTTTCGAACTTGATATACACCATTCTATAAAATCATGTTAAAAGAAAATTTTCTTAACATGAGAAGCGCCTTGATTCACAATCATGTAACATGTGTCTTAAGCTGATTTAGTTAAAGTAATTTTTTAAATTAGGGTACTTTAGGTTCATTTACTAAATTTGTAAAAAGATTCACAATTTTACATCTCTATAAGTATTTATAGAAAATGTGAATCACAAGTTCGTATTGAATTAAATAGCTAGACTAACAAGCCACGTATATGCATGTGGGTTATTATCAATGTAGATAGTGAACAGGTCGTAAGTCAGTTTGTTGGCTCTGCAATGTTGAAATTTGTTGGGGCCATTGTAGTTTCGTCCCCACCAGTACCCCTATAAGCATGCCATTTTATGCAGCTCTATTTGTTGGGGGTCCCGTTCAAATTAAGTTTGGTAGTGTTCGTGGCATGGATCATTTTGCGTCTCTACACTTTTGACCGGGTGAAAAAGGAGAAAAGCTAGCTGGATATACTTTGAAAACAAGGAGAATATGAACCATAATGCACAATTAATAAAGTCTAATGACTCTCACATGAATTCAAGTTACTCAATTCTCCTTGTTTTTCATTTTTCCTTTTCATTGTTATTTCTCCTATTGTTCTTTTTTTGAAAAAACAAGACCAAAGCTCACAAGTGTAAACAAGGTTTCCATGTAAAACGCATAATCATTTTAATTCTGATCCGAATTATAAATTCTAAATATGTATGTGTGTCTATATTGTTAGTGGGTATATTAGTAAATAATTTGCTGCGTTTGATTGGTGACATGCAAGAATGGCGTCAACAAGCTCAATTGCTAACTTACTTTGAATTTTTAAATATATAAGACTAAAAGTAACAAAACACAAACAACCACGCCCCACACCGCCACATCAACTTTCTCTCTCCTCAGACACCACCCAGACAACACCTAGATCAAACACACGTAGTAAGGAGAGCAAACAATTTTTTTAATTAAAATTTCATTTAAACTAAATATATTACATTAATATTTCAAATAAAATTAAAAACAATACAATAAAATTAGTGTGCATTTGTTCGATACCAAATGTGTTCCACTAAATCTGCTTTAAGATTTAGATGAGTTTCTTCACTGTGTATTTCCTTGATAACTTGTAACCTTGATTCTCTCGATCGTACAAAATCATCTTCACGATGTTGTTCCTCCAGATAAAAGTTGTGAGATATTGTCTTCTTTTTGTCTTTTCGTATCATATTATTTAATATGATGCAAGTGTACATCAAATGTGTAATTTTCTCAAGACTTCGCGACCGTGCGAGCATTTTCACTATAGCCCACTTTTTCTTTAGCACGCCAAATGCTCGTGCCACATCTTTTCTTGCTGCTTCATGCGCCTTCTTGTATCTTATTCGCTTTGTATCATTCGAGCTTGGCTGTGAAATATATTTAACAAGAACAGCCCATTCTGGATATACCCCGCCAGTAAGATAATATCCCCATCTATAATTCACGTCGTTATCCACAAACAGAACCTCTGGTGCTTTCCCGACTTTGAGATCGTTTAAAAGAGGCGATTGACGTATAACGTTGACGTCATTGTTCGACCTTGCAACACCAAAGAACGCATGCCAAATCCATAAATCTTGTGAGGCAACCGCTTCCAATAAAATGAATGGATCTGGTCCAGAATCGCCCCTAGAAAATTGACCACGTAGATGTTGTGGGCATTGAGCCCACGACCATTTCTTATTGTCAATGCTTCCTATTATCCAAGGAAACTCATGTTTTTCCTCGTGAAAAGCGTAGAGTTTTCGACACCAGTTTGTGTAGGCCTTCGCAAATATTCCTTGCCGTATAACTCCATAGCCCCATTAAAGAAAGCAACAAGATAATCACGCGAAGTTTTATCACCAATTTGTAGATATTCGTCTAAAGAATCTGGAATGACGCCATATGCTAATTGACGAATTGCAGAGGTACACTTCACTAGCGGAGAAATGCCATGTCTTCCCGAACAATCATATGTTTGTTGAAAATACGGGAAATTATCAGTCAATTCCCGAACAATGCGTGTGAACAGTGTTCGACTCATTCGGAATCGTTTACAGAATAAATAGTCATTGTACATTGGTTCTTCACCGAAGTAAGCAGCCACAAGACGCTCATGAGCACCGTGACGATCTCTATCAATAGAGTTTCGTGGGTTTTTTGAGATTGTAGAAGTGGAAGCTTGAGAAGTGTAAGCTTGAATAACCAAAGCAGCGTCCTTGACAAACTCGAATAACACACTATCAACTTCCTCTTCATCATCTGTATCATCTAAAAAGAATTGATCAGAATTCATATTTTTGATTTGAAGGATTAAAATGTATGTAGAAAGGATTGAGTTAAGAGTGTATATAAAAATTTAGGAAATGGAGGTTTTTATAGAGAAAAAGTGGGTAGTTATTTATATATTTATTTAAAACAAGTAGCCAACGGCTACTTTTCATACAATTTCACTCAATTCATTCGATCCGTTGCCAGACCAAACCAAAATGTTGTTGGGGAGGGGGGGGACGCATTCGTTTGGCTCACATGTAACAAGAGGAGACGCTTCTATGATGGGTAGACACAAAAGTTGTGTGTGTGTTGGGGGGGGGGGGCAATGATTTCTATAACGCCAAATAATCCACCATGACACGTAACAAGTTCCTTCAAGAATATCCTTCATGTGTTTGGATAAACGAGTGTTTGAAAGCCAAATGAGCCACTTACCATAAGAACTGGGAGATGATACTTCAAGCTCCCACCATCGACATATTAGACGCATGACCTTCCGAGCTAAAGAACATGAGAAAAATAAATGGGAAGTGAATTCCACTGCTTCGTTGCATAAGGGACAAAGGATCGAGGGAATCTCCAAACCACGAGAGGAGAGATTCAGCATAGTTGGCAATCTATCCAAGCAAATCCTCCAAGCTAGAATATTCACCTTGATAGGAATCAAATTCACCCACCTAGTGGGAGTATCCAACTTAGGCAAAAGAACATCATCAATAAGGCAACGAACCAATCTAACTGAGAACTCACCAAAGCTATCAAGAGACCAAAACCAACGATCAGACATATTAGAAAGAGAAATATCTGAAATCATAGAGCATAAACCATTATATTGCTCCTCTTCTAACCCTCCCCTTGGAGAACGACAAAACGATAAATCAAAAGAAGAATGTCTCATTTTTTCGGCCACTGAAATATTCTTACTCGACTCTAAAGCAAAAGGTCTTGGAAATAGTGATTTTAAAGAAACCTCTCCAAGCCAAATATCTACCAAAAAAAGAGTATTTTCACCATTTCCTACCTTTCTCCTGATAAAAGATAAAAGGTCAATACCTTTACATTTAAGAGAGTTGAAATCACGAACCAAGTCTGTCCAAGGAGATATTCTATTAAGAGGAGAATGGTTATCAATAACTCCTCTAACGCCATGGATAGCTTTTATAATCCTATACCATAAAGAAGAATCTTGTGTGATAAAACGCCAAACCCATTTGAATAGAAGGCCACGATTTATAGCATAAAAGCTGGAAACACCGGAGACCTCCATTTTTCTTTGAAGCTAAAATTTTATCCCATCCAACCCATGCTATTTTCTTCTCAGACGAATCTACTCCATTGAAAAAATTTCTTCTGATAGATTCCATATGGTTTAGAATTCCAGCAGGAGCCTTGTATAAGGACATGTGATAAAGAGGAGTAGCAGTAAGAACCGATTTGAGTAAAGTAAGGCGACCTCCAACAGAAAGAGTTTTAAGCTTCCAGTTTGAAAGTCGAGAAGAAATTTTATCAATGACTTCATTCCAGGAATTGAGTCTTGACATAGCGGCTCCAACTTTTACACCAAGATAGTTGAACGGAAGAGAGAATATGGAACAACCAATGATAGAAGCTGCAGTGATGACATCTTCGTTACGAACACCAATCCCCATCAACTTACTTTTGTGAATGTTAATTTTAAGACCAGAAGCCAAAAAGAAACATTTCAAAACATGCACAATGGTATTGATGTTAGAAATGTCCCATTTACCGACAAAAACCGCATCGTCAGCATAGAACAAGTGGGAGATCATAAGAGAGTTGTTGATGGAGATACCTTTGAATAATCCAGCTTCCAACACTCTTTGGAAAGAAAGATGCAAATTTTCCATTACCAAAATGAAGAGAAACGGGGAGAGAGGATCACCTTGTTTTAAACCTTTATGAAATTGGAATTCCGAAGTAGGGCTACCATTTATAAGGACCGATCCCTTGGCAGAGTTAAGACAACCAGAGATCCAAGTAAGCCATTTATGACCAAAGCCAAACGACTTTAGGACATCATAAAGAAAATCCCATCGAACGGAATCAAAAGCCTTTTCAAAATCGACCTTGAAAATCATTGCGTTTACCTTCTTAAGTTTACACCAAGCAAGGAGCTCATTAAGAATAAAAGGACCATCAAGAATTTGACGATTAGAGACAAAGGCCGTCTGAACATCGCTAATGAGGTCTGGCATAACTAAACATAGATGATTGGCCAGAATCTTTGCTACAATTTTGTATATGCTTCCGATGAGACTTATTGGATGAAAATCTTTAATAACTTTTGCATCATGAATCTTGGGAATTAAAGCAATAAAATTAGAGTTGCAGCCGCCTGGGGGAAACTTACCAGAAGCAAAGAACTCAGAGACTGCTGCAACTATGTCTTGATCCACTATATTCCAATATTTCCGGTAGAATTCAAAAGTGAATCCATCCGGACCCGGGGACTTGTTTGTGCCACAATCCGAAACCGCCTTTTTTTTTTATCTCATCATAGGAAATAGAACGTTCCAAATCCTCAACTTGCTCTAAGTTTAACCGATTGGGGAACTGGAAATCAATATTCACACGAGGAGAAGTAGGATTCGAGAATAAGCTGGTAAAGTGATTATAAAATTCATCTTTGACCTTGATTGGGTCTGCAATCCAATCACCATCAAGAAGAATCCCGCGAATGGCGAGTTGAGATCTTTTACTATTAAGAATCCCATGGAAATATTTGGAGTTTTCATCGCCTTTTATGGACCAACGAACTTTTGCTTTTTGAGATAATTCCGAAACATCAATGGAATTAATATCATTAAGTTCTTTCATTAACGATGATTTCTAACAAAATATGAACATGTAACCTCTTGAGTAATACAACACACATAAGACTAGGCCAAATCCTTGGGTCTCGCTAAGCTATTCGATTACATAATATATATATATTCTAGTCACATTTTATCAAAATCCATCATATGCCTAACTCCTTCACTAATAACCCAAAGTTAGAATATAACTGTTTTCGTTTACGTAACACAATAGAACAAGTTACTATATGCTTATATTTTAGTTGAATGTTTAATATAGTAGAGAAAATTGTAGATAGCATAATTTCAAATTAAAATAGTTGCTTATTTCCATGCATGTCTATTTAGCCAGATATAATTGTGATTGCAAATCATTTCAAAATCCCATCAATATTTGCATTAGTTCTGCAAGAAATATCTGTATTCGTGTATGACGACTAAATGAATTCGTTGACCTTTTTATCATTTCCAGTGTGAATTCGTTGACCTTTTTATCATTTTATGTATAAAAAGTCTAGCGTATTGATTTCAAAAGAGTAATTCTCGACTTGTTAATCATCATGGTTTTGTTTCTTTGTAAAAGAAAAATAATTTTGCATTGATTTTAATTTGTGTGACAACTAACCCAACGTGTAATCTAACATATTGTTTTTTTTAAACGACAACTAACTATCTCACAATCTATATAATAAATCCATCTCAAATGTTTTAAGTAGGACTTGAACCCACAACTATTTAGTTGTGAATTGAAGCTTCTCACAAAACAAGAAGTTCAATTGAAAAACAAGTCCTTTGATATTTAAATTATCTTTCAATGATATGAAATATAATTTGAGAAACACGTTTTACATTTTAGTTTTTAGGATGTGACATTTGGCAAGAAAGAAACAATAGGTTGCATTCGAGCGGAGCTAGGAATATGGAACAATTGGTGAATGTTATACTTAACATTGTGAGACTTAAGCTTGCGTCTATCAAGTTCAAGAGGAATGCTAGAGTTGCTAAACTCAAAATCACATGAAACATAGCTGCTAATTGATCTCTTTGAATCTAGTTAGGCGTTTGGTTAGAAGCATTGCTTAATTGATGTATTTTTTGTGTTAAGTCTTCTAATAGGTGGTTGTCGTGTTTTTTGAGCATGTTCAAAACACATAGTTTTTTCCATTAAAGTGGCTCATTACCACTCTCTTGTGTACTCAACGTTTTTTGTATTAATATATTCACCGGGCATAATCCCCATTCAAAATAATAATAATAATAATAATAATAATAATAATAATAATAATAATAATAATAATAATAATAATAATAATAAAATCATAGCATCATGGCACAGGCTCACAGTTGTCCTACATGGTTTAGTTACGTTTGTGTAAAAGAAGTACAATATTATGTGTTTTGATAGAATTTCGTTTAAAATAGTGAAATATTTTTCATTGGAGCCGATCTTACTGTCAGAAAAATCAATTGGGTTGCTTGGGATAAAGTGTTGGCTTCTAAAAATCATGGGGGCCTTGGTGTTTCTAGTTATAATGCCTTTAACCGTGCTCTTCTTCTTAAATGGGTATGGCGTTTTATCTCTCAAGACGGTTCCTTGTGGTCTCGAGTTATTAGCGCGATTTATGGGAGTTCGATTGAATCTCATGCTTCTAAGTTTTCCTCATGCTGGAATTCTATCTTACGTGAGGTTCATACCCTTGCTTCGAAAGGTTTTAATTTCCTTTCGCACTGTAAGATTCGTGTGGGGAATGGTCTAAACACCAGATTCTGGCTTGATACCTGGATTTTGGATTTACCGCTTAGTGTTCGGTTTCCCCGCATTTTTGCTTTAGAGAGGTCCAAAGCGGTGTCAGTTGCTGTTAAAAGGGGAGCCTCATCCCTAAATGTTTCTTTTCGAAGGCAAGTTCGGGATGGTGTTGAGAGTCATCAATTGTCTGAGTTGAATTCGTTGCTTGGTTCGTTTATTTTATCTCCGTCATCGGATAGATGGTTTTGTGATCTTAACGGAGAAGGTATGTTTTGTGTTAAAGACATTCGTTCGGTTCTTGATGATCTGTTTCTCCCTTCTTCGAATGAGGCTACTAGATGGGTGAAATATGTTCCGATAAAGGTTAATGTCTTTGCGTGGCGTGCTCTCCTTGATCGTCTTCGGACTAGAGTTAATTTAGCCAAAAAATGAGTTATCATGGATTCATCCTTATGTTCGATTTGTGGTTTGTTCCCTGAAAATGCTCAGCACTTGTTCTTTGGATGTGATTTGGCTAGATCTATCGCTCTGAGAATATGTCATTGGTGGAATCTTAATTGGACTGATAATTCGTCGTTTGACGAGTGGAATTCCTGGTTTGCTTCTATTAGGTTGTCGGGTAAGCTTAAAATGTTGCTGGAGGGAGTTTTTTCTCACTTTTTGGTGGTTCATTTGGTCCTTTCACAACAGGTCTATCTTTGAGGACTCTCCCCCGAAGCGTTCATTGTTGTTCGACGATATTGTTTTGTTCTCTTTATTGGTGTGTTAATCGTTGTTCTAGTTCTTTTTCTCAGGAGTCTTGGTTTAAAAACCCTTATGTGATTTCCTTGTAATGTTTCTAGCGCCTTGCTAATTTTTAATAAAAGTTGCNTTGCTTGGTTCGTTTATTTTATCTCCGTCGTCGGATAGATGGTTCTGTGATCTTAACGGAGAAGGTATGTTTTGTGTTAAAGACATTCGTTCGGTTCTTGATGATCTGTTTCTCCCTTCTTCGAATGAGGCTACTAGATGGGTGAAATATGTTCCGATAAAGGTTAATGTCTTTGCGTGGCGCGCTCGCCTTGATCGTCTTCGGACTAGAGTTAATTTAGCCAAAAAATGAGTTATCATGGATTCATCCTTATGTTCGATTTGTGGTTTGTTCCCTGAAAATGCTCAGCACTTGTTCTTTGGATGTGATTTGGCTAGATCTATCGCTCTGAGAATATGTCATTGGTGGAATCTTAATTGGACTGATAATTCGTCGTTTGACGAGTTGAATTCCTGGTTTGCTTCTATTAGGTTGTCGGGTAAGCTTAAAATGTTGTTGGAGGGAGTTTTTCTCACTTTTTGGTGGTTCATTTGGTCCTTTCGCAACATGTCTATCTTTGATGACTCTCCCCCGAAGCGTTCATTGTTGTTCGACGATATTGTTTCGTTCTCTTTTTATTGGTGTGTTAATCGTTGTTCTAGTTCTTTTTCTCAGGAGTCTTGGTTTAAAAACCCTTATGTGATTTCCTTGTAATGTCTCTAGCGCCTTGCTAGTTTTTAATAAAAGTTGCCGTTCAAAAAAAAAAAAAAAAAAATAGTAAAATATTTAAAAATTTTCACACTTAAACAAGTGACTTTTTCTTAACTAATTATATCATAGTTCGACCGTTCTCATTATCAATTTTATATCGTAATAAAATAACTATATGTTTCTTGTACCACATGGTAATTAAAATGTCATTAGAAGGTATAGAAGTTAAAAAAAATAATAATAATAATAATAAAAAAAAATAAAAAAATAAAAAAATAATAATAAATGTTGAAACTCCATTAAGTGCATCTGGAAGCGAGTTCTAAGGTCGAAACTTTGGTTTGCACATTGCGTGCGTGGGTTGTGTCAACCTTCCTCAAGGGTGATTTTTCGGCACATTAGACTATTAGAGTCGACCAAATAGTCAAAACGTGAGAGTCGACAAAATAAAATATTGAATCATTATGCAAAAAGTGACTTATGGACATTTATAAGGGGGTTGGCAGCACCTTCGGGGAGGGTCACGGGGAGACTTTTACCGAACGGGAACACCGCCGCCGCCCTTGCGGTGAGCCCAGCGGTGTTCACCGTTAGGGAAAGTTTCCCGAGCGGTGAAGCTCACTTTTCGAACGTTGGGGGGAAGAAAGAGCCGTTGGGAGAGGACCGTTGGGGAAGAAAGAACCGTTACTTTTTTTTTTTTTTTTTTTTTTTGGGTTTTGCATTATATATACTTGTGTGTGTTTCATTCGAGTATATGA
>LBNU01022150.1:0-59343 GCA_014162995.1 Artemisia annua | reverse complement strand
TAAAAAATCTGACGAAAACGTGAAAAAATGGACGAAAGCGTGAAAAACGAATGGAAACGTAAAAAACGGACGAAAACGTAAAAAATCGGACGAAAACATAAAAACGGACCAAAACTTATAAAAACTTAATAAAAGACACCTAGTGGTGGTTGAGTTATCATCCGACCCTTAAGTGACCCATTTACCCATTTGTTGACCCATTCGACCCATTTGTTGATTCACATAAGTCTAATTGTTGACCCATTTGACCCATTTTTTTTGCCAAAGAGGTAACCCAATCCAATCCATAAGTTGATCCATAGCAACCCATTTTTCTTGAAATGGGTTGTGATTGCCACCTCTAATAAAAAGTCTTGTTTCATATTTACATAAGTTACTTAAATAAATTGCAAAGAAGAGCATTTAAAATCATTCGGACAATTATAGAAAAACAAACAACATTATTTCATTCAGATTCAGACTTTCTAGCCACCTCTTACTGGTAAGATGGATAGTCAGATTCAGACATAAAACATCTTAATGAAACAAACACACCCTAAGTCTCGACTTGTTAATCATCATGGTTTTGATTCTTAGTAAATTAGTTCAAATTAAAAAAAATAATAATAATAACAAAAAAGAACAAAAAAAATCTTAGTAAAAAAAATACAATTTTGCATCGATTTTAATTTGTACGACAACTATCCCAATGTGTAATTTAAAAGATTACTTTTTGAACGACAACTAACTATCTGAAAATTTATACAACAAATCTATTTCAAACGTTTTAAGTATGACTTGAACCAACAACCTTTTTAGTTGAAAAGTTTCTCACGAAACAAAAAATACTATTGTAACACAAGTCCTTTGATATTTAAAATTATCTTTCAATGATGTGAAACCAAATTTGAAAAACACGTTTTACGTTTTATTTTTTAACGTGTGACATACAATTGTGTCATGTCACAGGCTCACAGTACGTTGTGCTACATGGTTTAGTTAAGTTTGTGAAAAAGAAGTACAATATTAAGTGTTTTGATAGAATTTTCTTTAAAATGTTGAAATATTTAAAAAAAAAGAGTAAACTACACCATTCGTCCTTGTGGTTTTCGTTGACCGCAGCCTGTGGTCCTTTGACCAAAAAAATTGCACCGTTCATCCTTAACACAGAAACGTTATGCACCATTAGTCCCTCCCTCTAACGGGGTGGACTAACGCTCGTTAACTTGTTTGCTTATGAGGGTATAATAGTCATTTCGCACTATAAGGACGAACGGTGCAAGGACGAACGGTGCAATTTTTCGCTTTTAGCCCTTTTTTAACGCTTTCTTCCGTTTTTTTACGTTTTCGTCCGTTTTTTTTCGTTTTCGCCCGTTTTCATCCGTGTTTTTACGTTTTCATCCCGTTTTTTACGTTTCCATCCATTTTTTTTACGTTTTCGCCTGTTTATTATACGTTTTCGTTCGGTTTTTACGTTTTCATCTGTTTTTTTACGTTTTCGCCCGTTTATTTTACGTTTTCTTCCCTTTTTTTACGTTTTCGTCTGTTTATTTTACGTTTTCGCCCCTTTTTTTTACGTTTTTGTCCATTTTTTACGTTTTCTTTTTTTTTTTACGGTTTCGTCCATTTTTTACGTTTTCGTCTTTTTTTTAACATTTCCGTCCGTATTTTTACGTTTTCGTCTGTTTTTTTACGTTTTCATCCGTTTTTTATGTTGTCGTATGTTTTTTTTTTTACGTTTACGACAACATAATAAAACAGGCGAAAATGTAAAAAAACATACGACAACATAAAAAACGGATGAAAACGTAAAAAAAAAAAACATACGAAAATGTAAAAAAAACAGACGAAAACGTGAAAAAACATACGAAAACGTAAAAATACGGACGGAAACGTAAAAAAACAGACGAAAACGTAAAAAAACGGACGAAAACGTAAAAAAAACGGACGAAAACGTAAAAAAAAGGCGAAAACGTAAAATAAACAGACGAAAACGTAAAAAAAAAAAGAAGAAAACGTAAAATAAACAGGCGAAAACGTAAAAAAACAGATGAAAACGTAAAAACCGGACGAAAACGTAAAATAAACAGGCGAAAACGTAAAAAAAATGGATGGAAACGTAAAAAACGGGATGAAAACGTAAAAATACGGATGAAAACGAACGAAAACGGGCGAAAACGTAAAAAAACAGACGAAAACGAACGAAAACATAAAAAACGGAAGAAAGCGTTAAAAAAGGGCTAAAAGTGAAAAATTGCACCGTTCGTCCTTGCACCGTTCGTCCTTATAGTGCGAAATGACTATTATACCCTCATAAGCAAACAAGTTAACAAGCGTTAGTCCACCCCGTTAGAGGGAGGGACTAATGGTGCATAACGTTTCTGAGTTAAGGATGAACGGTGCAATTTTTTTGGTCAAAGAACCACAGGCTGCGGTCAACGCAAACCACAAGGACGAACGGTGTAGTTTACTCTAAAAAAAAAATACACTTAAACAAGTGACTTTTTCTCTACTAATCATATCGTAGTTTCGACCGTTATTATTATCAATTTTACATCTTAATAAAGTAACTATATGTTTCTTGTACTATGCGGTAATTAAAATGTCACTGGAAGATATTGAAATTCAGTTTCAGGGAAAGATGTTGAAGCTCTATTAAGTGCATCTGAAAACGAGTTCTAAAGTCTAAATTTTGTTTTACACATTGTGTGGGTCGTGTCTACCTTCCTCGAGGGTGATTTTTCGACACATCAGAGTGTGTGTGATAATGAACTTTACTCTATGAATGTAGTCGACCAAATAGTCGAAATGTGAGTGTTGCCAAAATAAAATATCGAATTAATGTCATTTCGCAAAAAGTGATTTATGGACGTTTATAAGGCTTTCACAAATTCCTTGCATCAATTAATGTCATTTCGCAATTCAACTTTAATTTTAAACTCAAAGCCTTAATAGTCGATGCTCTTAACTATTCAGCCTTGAATTTCATAGATTGCTACAACACACCCAACAATCTTTGAGCTTTTGGTACTTGATAGAGATGTATTAACTACATCATTAACACATACATGATGATCCTTTATGTCATCGCCATTGGCCCTTACAAAGATTGTATTATAACAACTAATTAGCTAATCCTTGGTACATCATAGTCGCTTGCCAAAGTGCCATTGATTAGATTTTTAACCCCATTTGCGAGGAGGGCTTGGCTCTCGAGTTATCTGCTCCAATGGTTTCAAGGGCTTCTTGTATATTTAAAGAAACCAATAAGTGGGATCTATGTGAAATGAACGTCACTGATTCGCCTTGAGCATGTAAATTGCGATAAACGACTATATGCACGTGTTTCATAATTTTATTTTTTTATTTATTTATAAAAGCAACGAAATATACCAAAGGAGGAGACCAAAACTAAAATGCACAAAAGATATACAAGAAAAGGAAAACCAAAGAAGTTTACATAAGCTGAAATACATCAGCTAGCCTGCACTATGAGTCCATGACCATAAAATGCAAACCAACAAGCTTTGTGATACAANTTTTTTTTTTTTTTTTTTTTTTTTTTTTTTTTTTTTTTTTTTTAAGAAAAAACAATAAAAATAAGCATCTACATCAAAATAAAGTCAAGGTAGAAGAAAGAAAACATATGTACTGTCTATTCCGCTGTGGCTCCGCCTGGAAATGGGTTATAATGGAGGTAAAAGATGAAGATGTGAGAAATGACCAAAATACTTTTAACAAACCATTTTAGTTACGTATTATAAGAATAAATGAAGTAGAGAAACATAATGAATATATTAAGCATTTATAGTTTTTATCTAAAGATATTTTTCTGATTGTTTCTTTTCTTTATCGATGCACTTGTGATGTGGAAAATGTTCGACTCTTCTTTTGAGTTTTTTAATTAATTCGTATTAAACTTTGAGGTTTATTGAGGTTTTATTAAGAGGAAATTCATCTCTTGCCCCACAAACAAAAAGTGCTTATCGTATATGTTTCATTTTTTTCCCCTTCCAAATGCCCCGAGATGATCTTCGCCTTTAGGTGGGTTTGAGCGACTCCACTAGAATCTTGACAAGTGTCCCTACACAAGTGATACTTGTGTAAAACACAAGTACATGTGTGTAAACTAATAGTTTAGCTAATTTCTTGAGCGACTGGGGCATATTGAACCTGAGTCGACTTGTATTTTCTCTTTTTGCGAAATAATCAAACTTCATATATTAATAAAAGAGTTAATTACATAAATGGTCCTTGTGGTTTATTAGGTTTTACGAATTTAGTCCCTATACTTTTTTGCGGGTCCTCTCCCTATGATTTTGACCCGTTACGGGTTTCGTCACTTGACCACTAATTCTGTTAGTTTGACCGTCAAGTGGATGTTTAGATGGTTGAAATAACATAATACACTATTATGTTTAAAAGTAAGGTCCCCGTGGTTTGTGTGGTATCACGAATTTAGTCCATAAATTTTTTAATTATTTATTTAACTATTAATACGTTAGTAAGGTCCGTTTTATACGTTTTCTTACGTTTTCATACATTTTTATCCGTTTTCATTTGTTTTTATACGACTTCATCCGTTTTTATCCGTTTTCATCCGTTTTCGTCCATTTTTATACATTTTCATTCATTTTTATATGTTTTCATATGTTTTTATACGTTTTCGCCCATTTTCATACGTTTTTGTCCTTTTATACGTTTTCCTCCGTCTATATACGTTTTCGTCCGTTTTTATATGTTTTCATAAGTTTTTATATGTTTTCTTATGTTTTCATATGTTTTGATCAACTTTTATACGTTTTTATCCGTTTTTATACATTTTCATCCTTTTTTATAGGCTTTCGTCTATTTTTCTTACTTTTTTATACGTTTTTTCCGTTTTCATGAGTTTTTATAGGTTTTCGTCCGTTTTTATATGTTTTTATCTGATTTTATACGTTTTCGTTGGTTTTCTACTGTTTTTATATGTTTTTGTCCGTTTTTGTATGTTTTCACCCGTTTTCTTACGATTTCATACGTTTTTGTCCTTTTATATTTTTCCGTCTGTCTTTATACGTTTTCATCCATTTTTATACGTTTTTATACATTTTATATGATTTATACGTTTTCATATGTTTTACCCATTTCTATACGTTTTTGTACGTTATTATACATTTCATCCTCTTTCGTCCATTTTTCTTACATTTTCATATGTTTTTGTCTGTCTTTATTCGTTTTCATCGGTTTTATACGTTTTCGTCCATTTTTATAAGTTTCATACATTTTTATCTATTTTTTGACGTTTTCATCGATTTTTATACGTTTTCATCTGTTTTATATGTTTTCGTCCGTCTTAAACGTTTTCGCCCATTTTCATACGTTTTTTTATTATTTTTTTTGTTTTCACACGTTTTCGTCCGTCTTTATATGCTTTCGTCCGTTTTATACGTTATTCTTACGTTTTCAAACGTTTGTATCCGTTTTTATCTGTTTTATATGTTTTCTTACGTTTTTCTCCATTCTTGTACGTTTTTGTCCGTTTTTATACGTTTTCATTCGTTTTTATATGTTTTCGTCCGTCTTTATACGTTTTCATTCATTTTTATAGGTTTTTCTTGCGTTTTCATACGTTTTTATCCGTTTTTATATGTTATCATTCGTTTTTATACGCTTTCATCCATTTTTTTTTACGTTTTCATATGTTTTTGTCCGTTTTATATGTTTTCTTCTGTATTTATACGTTTTCTTCTGTTTTATACGCTTTTATAAGGTTTTCTTACGTTTTCTTATGTTTTATCCGTTTTTATATGTTTTCTTACGTTTTCATACATTTTAATCCATCTTTATATGTTTTCATTCATCTTTAACTTTTTCGTCTGTTTACATATGTTTTCGTACGTTTTTATACGTTCCCTTCGATTTTTTTAGGTTTTCATCATTTTTATACGTTTTATCCATTTTCGTCCGTTTTTTGACGTTTTCGTCCGTTTTTATACGCTATCATCCATTTTTTATGTTTCCGTCGTCATCATCCGTATAAAAATGGATGAAAACATATAACATAAATAAAAACGGACGAAACTTATGAAAACGTAATAAAAATGTATAAAACGTATGATAATGGACGAAGAGTACAAAGACAAACGAAAAGGTATAAAAACAGAAAAAACATATAAAAACGGATGAAAAGGTATTACAACGGATGAAAACGTTGAAAAACGAACGAAAACCTATGAAAAAGGATAAAAAGAATAAAAATGGATGAAAACTTATAAAAATGGACGAAGACGTATAAAAACGGATGAAAACGGATAAAAACATATCAAAACGGATTAAAATGTATGAAAACGTATAAAAAACAGACGAAAAAGTATAAAAACGTTTGAAAACTGATAAAACGTATAAATACGGACAAAAACTTACAAAAAATGATAAAAACGTATGAAAACGTATAAAAATATGAAAACAGATAAAAACATATGAAAATGTAATAAAAACGTCTAAAGACGGATGAAAACGTATAAAAATGGATAAAAACATAAGAAAATGGGCGAATACGTATATAAACGGATGATAACGTACAAAATTGGATGAAAACGTATAAAAACGGAGAAAACGTATAAAAGCGGATGAAAACGGATAAAACATGTGAAAACGTAAAAAATGGATGAAACGTATAAAAACGGATAACAACGTATGAGAACGGATAAAGACGGATAAAAATGTATGTAAGCGTAAGAAAAACGGATAAAAGCTTATAAAAACGGATGAAAACGCTTAAAAATAGACAAAAATGTATAAAAATATATAAAAACAAATAAAAACGTATAAAAGCGTAAGAAAAATGTATAAAAATGGACTAAAACGTATAAAGACTGACGAAAACGTATAAAAACGGACGAAAAGATATTAAAACAGACGAAAACGTATTAAAACGGACAAAAACAAATAAAAACGGACCTTATTAACATATTAATAGTTAAATAAATACTAAAAAAATTAGGGACTAAATTCGTGATATCTCACAAACCATAGGGACTTTACTTTTAAATATAGGAAGGTATTTATGTCATTTTAGCTAGCTAAACATCCATTTGACGGTCAAACTAACAAAAATAGTGGTCAAGAGACCAAACCTGTAACGGGTCAAAACCATAGGGAGAGGATCCGAAAAAAAAGTCTTGAGACTAAATCTGTGAAACCCGATAAACCACAAGGACCATTGATGTAATTAACTCTTTTATTAATATGAAGTTTGACTTTTTCGCAAAAAGAAAAAGTACAAGTCGAGTCAGGTACAATAGGCATCAGTTGCCTAAGAAATTAGCTAAACTTGTGTAGGGACGTTTTTCAAGATGTTAGTGGTGTTGCCCAAACCCACCCGAAGGAGAAGATCGTCTCAGGGCATTTAGAGAAAAAAAAAAGGTCAGGCACATGAGGTAAGCACTTTTTTGTTAAAGGAGCAAGTGTAGAATTTCCTCTTTTATTAAACACATATAAAGTTGAGTTGTCGCTCTTGACTTTTCATCATTGTTGTTAAGTTATTGTCGATCACAATTCACAAGCACTTGAATACTTGTCACGGTGTATATGTTCAGTTGGCACAAATAGTCTTAGTATTACTAGAGTAAATTACACCATTCGTCGTGGGATGTGGTTATGCCTAAATCACTAGTTCATTTTATTAAACACATATAAAGTTATCGCTCTTGAGTTTCAATCATGTTTGTTAAGTTGTTGTTGATCACAATTCACAAGCACTTGAATACTTGTCACGGTGTATATGTTCAGTTGGTGCAAATAGTCTTAATATTACTAGAGTAAATTACACCATTCGTCGTGGGATGTGGTTATGCCCAAATCACTAGTTCAATCTCCCGGCTTTTTTTTCTTCAAATAAGTAGCTTTTATATTGAGGGCATGTTTGGTTTGTAGGTGGGTTTTGGATTTGGATTAAGATTCGGATTCGGATTTGGATTTGGATTCGATGTAGGAGAGAAAATATATATTATAAAATAGATAATTTATTATTTTATAAAGTTATATATAAAAAAATAGAATGTGAGATGCTAATAGAAGTGAGGTCCATTTATTTTAGAAAATGACAAAAAGAAACCGAATTATTATTTTGATACTAGGCTTCTTGCGTTAGATTCAAAAGAATCAAATAATTCTCAAACTTGAGACCCACTTGACAAACCAAACATGCCTTTTTTTTTAGCTTTCTTTCAATCAACCTTTAAAACAAACTGCACCTGAAAACTGGTAGCAATGTTAAAATGATGGATTTGTAGCAAAATTAATGAAATCATATCATTTCAGATGGCTTATTAGGTTCCCACACCATCTTTCTAGTAACCAAACGGGTAAAAGCTATAAAATAACGACGCACTTTCAAAAAAGTATCAAGTTGAACCATTTACTTTTTTATTGCTTACTTGATCAACGGACTTTCAAATTTTAATTCGACTTGAACCATTTCTTTATACCGTTAGTCTTCATGTGGCAACGTTAGTCCTTTTAGTCAACGAACGTTTGCAAAGTTAGTCCTTTTATACTAACGAATGTTTTTAATTAACTAAAAATTTAGTCCTTCTATTTTCATCCGTAAGAAAAACCAAATTTTTACTTAATTAAAAACTGTCGTTAGTATAAAAGGACTAACTTTGCAAACGTTCGTTGAGTAAAAGGACTAACGTTTTCACATGATGACTAACGGTATAAGGAAATGTTTCAAGTCGAATTAAAATTTGAAAGTTTGTTGGTCAAGTAAGCAATAAAAAAGTAAATAGTTCAACTTGGTACTTTTTTAAAAGTACGTTGGTATTTATAGCTTTTACCCTAACCAAACACCACTACAGACTTTTTCCACATTGGTCAGTGTGACTTTTTATTTTCTATATTTACCATTTTCATTTCATCACTGAACATCTACATATCTTCCTCATTTCGTCATTTTCTTAATCTTTTATAATTATCTTCTTGCATTCCATACTCACTCACTAACACCAACAGTGTAAGTAGTTGTTCATGTTAAATCTATTAGAAGGTCAAAAGAACAGAAAATGATGTATTGTTGACACTACGAAACCCACCACCATTAACAAAGACAATTAGTTTGTAACTTTTTTGAAAGACATTAGTGTGTATTCGCTGAACCTTTTTTATGCATTAAAAATAACTCACATCGCCTCCATTGGGCCGACGGCCACATCATCTAATATCCAGCATACACTCAACAATTTAGCATTTAATCCTAGTATTGATTGAAAACCCAAAATGTAAAATAAACTCATATGAACACACTATGTTTCAACCTTATCTCCTCAATCTTGGTCATCATTACACCTCTTTAGATCCGAGTTTGACCAAAGGTTTTGCTTTGACCGGAGTGGCGGCTGTGGTGGTTTGTCATGAGGTGGTGGCGATAGTGGTTCGTCTGGAGCTGATGGCGGATGTGGTGGTATGACCACCACAGGTGGCGGACGACGGTTTGACAGGAGGTGTTGATAATGGTGGCTTAGAATTTGTGTTGGTTTTATGTTTTTTTAAAGAATAAAATGGGAGAAGAAAAAGACATTCATGTGTTTGGGGGACCACTGTAAGAACTAAACCTGTGAATTTGTGGAAGTTTGTGTTTTCCTAAAAAAAAATACTCCCTCCGTCCCAATTTATTTGTCTACTTTTGACTTTTGAAGTCTTTTTTTTTACGACTTTGACCTTACATATTTTCTTTTGTGTTATTTAATACTTGACGCAAAATATATGAATGGATTGAGTTTTAAATGTGTTTTCATTAGGTATAAGTTTCATCAAGTATTATGTAACACAAACAACAAAATTTAAGGTCAAAGTCAACAAAGAAAGACTTCAAAAATCAAAAGTGGACAAATAAATTAGGACGGAGGGAGTAATAATTATATGGTGTGTCAAATGGTGTGTATACCGTATGACCCTAACTAGCTAGAATTAATCTTATATAATAATAACCACGTTGTCTCATAATTCATACTTGTATTATTGCCTTTTTAAAACCTAGCCTAATTTTCATTAACACCTCCTTAAATATGAAGCCACGTTTTTTGACAAAATTCTTTCTCGACATTATTGCTTCTATACGAACCAAAATAAGCAAAATGTACAAATTTGTGACTACAACGTTTCAACCTCTCACTGTTTATATATGGACCAAAAAAGCCACCATAATATTGCATTATACACCTTCCTCACAATGGGTCAAAAGAAACTACACCTAGCAATGGTCTCTAGTCCCGGCATTGGCCACTTATCCCCAGCATTATTTCTTGGCCAACGTCTTGTAACCGGGCACAATGTCCGTGTCACCATCCTCATCGTCAACACCACCAACACCTCAGAAACGCAATCCCAGCTCATTAGTACTTACACAGCTGACACCAACATCTCGGTCATCGAAATCCCGGCTGCAGACATCTCATCCATCGTTGCTCCCGACGCAAAAGTTGTCACACGACTTTGTGTCATGATGCGGGAAACAATACCCACTATCCGTACGGCTATATCTTCTATGGACCCTCGTCCAGATGTTCTTATGGGTGATATTTTTGCTAATGAATCTTGGGCTATAGCTGAAGAATTAAAGATACCTAAGTACGTGTTCGTGACTGGTAACGCATGGTTTACCGGGCTGTTTGCTTACTCACCTGTACTGGATAAGAAAGTGGTGGGTCAGTATGTTGATCTGAGCGAGCTAGTGGAGATACCTGGTTGCAAACCAGTTCGGCCAGAAGAGCTTACGGATCCCATGCTGGACCGGGATGATGAAGCGTATCGAGTTTATTTAGACCAAGCAGTTGGAATGACATTGACAGATGGTATTTTGATAAACACTTGGGAACATCTTGAGCCACAAACTCTTGATGCACTAAGGAACAATGAGATATTGCGGTCCTTGATAAACGACAAACCGGTTTACTCAGTTGGTCCCATAAACAAAAAATACGAACCGGTCAGTTCGAAGAACGAGGTGATAGAATGGCTCGACAAACAACCGGAACGGTCGGTTATATATGTGTCGTTTGGAAGTGGCGGAACAATACCAGCTGAGCAAATGAAAGAGCTTGCTTGGGGGTTGGAGATGAGCCAACAAAGATTTGTCTGGGTGGTACGTCCACCTTCTGGACAAAGTTCAGACGGGGCTTTTCTAAAACCCGGTCCTGACTCACGTGGACCAAATGATTCTGGTCCACCTGATTATTTTCCAGAAGGGTTTCTTACACGAACCCAAAAGGTGGGATTTGTAGTACCATCATGGGCTCCACAAGTAGAGATTTTGAGCCATACATCGGTCGCAGGTTTTCTTACACATTGTGGTTGGAACTCAACCCTAGAGAGCATTACAAGTGGGGTACCAATGATAGCATGGCCATTGTATGCGGAGCAATTTATGAACGCGACCATGTTGGTTGAGGATTTGAAGGTGGCTGTGAGACCGGAGGTGATGCCCACAAAGAAAGTGGTGGAGAGGGAGGAGATAGAGAGGATGGTTAGGTCTTTGGTGGAGGGTGAAGAAGGAAAAACGATGACAAATAACGTGAGGAGATTAAAGGCAAGTGCAGAGGAAGCAATGAGCATGAATGGTTCATCTTACATTTCCACATGTAGATTTATCCAGGATTGTTGGTCTCGAGTTAACCTGGCCAAGAAGCAGTAGTAATTAACCTGGCCACGAAGTTGAACTTCAACTGAAGTCTACCTAAACAATAAGGATCCATGGTTCAGATCTACGAGTTAACTGAGATTATTCGTATGGATTTAGTACTCATTGTGGATGGAACTTAATTAGTAATATATTATTGTGCGTTTGTGTTATACTGAAAAAGAGTTATATATAACAACCAACAACGTGGTGGCATTGAAACTCAATTGTTTATTCTGGAAACCATAACAAACACGCTACTTCTGATTCATGGCTCTTTTGCACATATCTAAGATCTATCAATGATCCAATGATTCTAGCAGCATTGTACGGCAATTTCAAAGTAAAGATACTAAACTCAGAGAACTTTTTATGGTTCAACTTTAGCGGATATAGTGAATAAATAACACACTACAAAATAAATGACATTTGCTCACTAATACAAGTGTGAGCAAAAGTTAAAAAAACAGTGAGTATAGCCTATTTTATCTACTCCCACTAAAATTATAAAAGTCACTACTGCAGGGATCACTATAGGTCTATCCTTACGAATAATTCAGTGAGCAAAGGTGGAAAAGCTTTAGGCACTATAAACCTTTAGTCAGTAAAGAGTCCAAGATGTGATATGAAATCATCTTCTAATGACTAAAAGTTCAGTCAGTAAAAGTACCTAAAACCATTTAAATCGGGATAATGTTACATTTTACTTTATGTTAATTATTATACAGAAAATGTTCAAAAAAAATTATTATACAGAAAATGTTCAAAAAAATTATTATTATACAGAAATCTAGACAATTACAAATTCAACAATATAAAGAAACTACTATAAATTCATTGCTGGAAACACATGTTTATAATCCGATACAACTTTAAAACCAACTTCTATGCAAGATAACAGAGAACAATTGCTGCATCAGTAAACATCCTATATCTATCTCTTATCAGATGCTCATAGCCATTCCTAAACAGAGCTGGAAGTAGTCAAATGCCACCTGGAATTGTCCATAACCATATCAAAACTTGAATAGGGAAAACCAAAAAAGTTAGGATCCAATAGTCAAAATTATAAGTAGAGCTTACCATTTCAAGACATTTCCTGCTGGATATTGTGCATAGAGGATACTGATAAGATGTCCACACTACTCACCAAAAATGCATTATTTTTAATCAGGCGCTTCTTTTTTGCTGAAAATCCTATTAAACTCCAGTAGTTCTAGCACAAATCATACGCTTATATCCCATAAAACGTACACATAGCATTGGGAGTTAAATGACTTTAGTAACTTACTTGTGTCCACTTTGTCACCTCCAAATATGTACTTCATGGTTTCCTGTAAAGGTAAAGACACCAAATAAGTTGGTATAAATTCATTTCAGGAGTCCATATAATGTGGCTGAAAAGACTCTACTAAGAAACATGTATACTTTAGGTAAAAAGCCAAAGGGACATACAAGTTATCGGAATAATATACTTGACAATTTCGAATAAAAATATGTATGCAGACCTCAAGTTAACAGCAACCAAGTCTTCCATTTCTCTGGCAGAATCAAGAAGCCTTTCTGCTTGATTATGACATGATTCACATCTGCAATCATAGGAACAAAACCTTAACGATCATCGTTATTGGCAATGCTGCATTCACATCTGCTTGATTATTTACATGTGAAGATAATTCTCTACCAACATTTCAATTTCTCCCTCCTCTTCTGCATAAAAAGTAACAATAAACACGAGTTTGCCAAATTCAACGATAATATTCCCAACTATGCAACACACATACCCTCAGCAATCTATTTTGTTCTTGAAATACGGATGATCTACCTTAAAAGCATGAAGACAAGTAACTGCAGATACAACATCCAATTGAACTCTCCCCAGATATGTGTTTTTAAAGCCTTTATATGACGGCTCAAGAGTGACTTACAAGTAGTCCTGTGTTTCAAAAGTCACAAGGTCGCTTTTAAAGATGGGAGCTCCCTCTCTCAATAATTATTTACCATGTTTCATAAAAGACTGAAAGAGCATGACAAGTTATAAGCAGAATCAGTACCTGTCCTCTCTAGGAAAGCATCTTTAGCATTGCAAAGACGATCTTCTGGGGCACACCGGGCACCGTTATTTTGCTTTATAGGTTCCTAGAAATCAAAGTTCGTAAGCCACCTCATGCTACCATGAAATTCCATAACCCGAAAAGGTGATCATTTTAGTTTTTTTCTCATAATGCCCTTAATATTTACCAACCTCCCGTTAAAGCCAACATACAAACAAAGAAAGATAACAGCAACAAAAAGATGCTCACCAGCCTAAAAGGTTTCCATTCATCATCAACAGGATTGCCCGTTGGAGTCACTCTTGAGCTACTTTTATGTTGCTCTGCAAGATGTCTTTGTTTAGCCTCGCCCTCGATTCATCTTTGATATTACAATGTCTCTTGAAGCTTCCTTTCCTCAGCCTCAAGCTCCATTTTTCTACGTCTGGCTTAGTCGATATCCCTATGGCCATTGAGCACACATTAATTATTACTTATTTTCATCCGCCATTGAAAAAGTATATCTGAAATAAGACACAAAATGCATCATCAAAACAATACTCGCACTACACGTCTTAAAATCACCAAAAATCTATAGATCGTTCAGCATATTCTCACCTAAAAACCACAGTAAACTTCATCAAGCAACTAAACACATACGTAAATTTGCGAGATTTTTCACTTAGGGTCATTTTACTCACGCTTCTAGCCTTCTAACTACAAACTTTTTTTCTATCGATGCGAAACAATGTTGATTACTATCAATGATTCTAAACCAAATGACCACTATCAAGAGTCGAACCACAATATACTCACGCTTCTAGCCTTCTAACTACAAACTTTTTTTCTATCGATGCTAAATAATGTTGATTACTATCAATGATACTAAACCAAATGACCACTATCAAGAGTCGAACCACAATAAATTCATGTCCAATCTCGTTTTTGTCTTGTTACTTAGCTTTATAAACTATATATGCTTATGAACATTTGTCAACTAATTCATCGACAAATCCAATCCCTATTATCATGATGCTGTATATAACTGAAAAATTACAATTGCTGTGTTTCACAGCAAAACGTAAATAGTTTGTGATAAAAAAATTGTACTGTAAGTTGCAACCAATTAAACTAATAAACTTCCTTCAGGCATTTTATCAAACACTTTAACTGCACATAAAAATATAACATTACAAAATCAAAACAAAAGGAGAAACATTCAATGATCAGATATTCCGAACTAATAAGCTTGAAAGGTTTAGAATCATTCAAATAGACTATGAGTTATGAACCCTAGATAACTACTTCACAAAAATCAATGGCGATTATATACGTAGAATCACAATATCAAGATAAGCAAAAACTACCTCAAGTTTTCAATTGAACTAATCACAAATCGATCGATTTGACGAATCCAAACGTGACAGTGGTGACGACGGTGATGGTGACCAGTGACGGTGGCCGGTGATTGTGACGGTGGCCGGTGATGGTGATGGTGGCCTGTGATGGTGCAGGTGGTTTAAAGAGAAGGGGAGAAATGAAAGTCAGAGTGGGATAGAATGAGGCGTTTTGCACGTTGAATTTACATTATATACCCCCCGACTATTTTTTTTAATAAAAATTGAAGTAAACTTTTGCCTACTTTTATCACTAGCGAGGTTTAGTCACCAAATGGTTTTATTCACTATTTGCTTCTATCAGTCAGCAAAACATTTAGTAAGTAAATGGCTTTTATTTTGTAGTGTAGCAAGAAGTTAGGAAAAACAATTACAAAATAGAGTTAAGTAAGGGGTTTTAGATCTAATTAGACCGAAAAACTTTTACAATTTCTATTTCTAGAAGAATACAACAAAAATGAACATCGACAATTTAACGATTAAATCCTATCAACCAATTTACACGTAAACAATAAATACGATACATAAATTTTCTAGAATGTACTTTAAACTTAAAGTAGTCTTAACCACCCGTGTCAAGATTGCTGCACTGCCTTCAAATGTGAAAATGATTGCGGTGCTATGCTTAGCTAGTAAAAAATTACCTAAAGTAAATTAAACTTTTCCATTGCGTTTAATTAAGGAGAAAACATTGCGTTTAATATGTGCATAGCATTAACTTTTCCATTTTCACTGAATGGTTTTCTAACTTAAAAATGATCCGCACATGCAATCATGGGCCGGATATATACATATTAATTACACAAGCTAGGTTTATTATGGCCAGAGCATGTTGTCTATATTACATATAAGATCGAGTTAAAATTATCAAAGATATAAGTGATTGATGTTTTTAATTCATATCTTAATCAAAAGATTGGTTTATAACATTCAACTTTTCTAATAATATCGAATGACTCGCCCGTCAAGTGTTTAATAATATTTACATGACATTGCTTTCGTAAAAAAAATAAATTATTTACATGACATTTAAGGGTAAAATCATATGCAAGGACATCTTTCTTCCATGTAAATACTCTTAAGTACAAAACCATAGAATGCCATGATAACAAACCTACTACGAAAGGGATAGAAGCATAGATATTGATCTAAGTTTCTCTTTCATTTTCTGATTGCAATTTTTTAGACGACCAAATTTATTTAATGCTAGTAAGAAGCTAGAGCGAAAAATTATCTAGAAGAAGAGACACTATTTCAAACATCAAACGGATAATTAAAAATAATTCCAATTTTAAATTGGTTTAGTTAGAGACGTTTTCTTAAAACTGTGATGACTCTTTATTTACATTGTTACATTTTTTAATTACGCGCAAACTTTAACCTACGTATTTTTTAGCAAAAAATAAAACAACAACAACGTAATCGGAAGTTTTTTCAATGTTTAGATATACATTCAATTCTAACGTTTTTGGCCACTAAGTCCAATTCATATAAATAAAAAAAAACCATGTGTAAGTGGCTGGTAAAATTTGTCCGCCATTAATAAAACGTTTAACTCCAACTTAAGCACGTAACTACAACAGATTGGTGTTAACCTGAGGCTTAGGAGCTACCATGCATGATAAATAAATTTTATGAGACTAAGAATTGAGGCTTAGGAGCTACCATGTGTAATTGAATAGAATAAAACAAAACGAAAGCAACGAATATCATACACGAAACAATCGCTATCCATAGTTTTGAAGAAAATAAATACACGGTGGATGCATGATGCCCACAATTTTTACCTACTTTGTTCTGCGGTCATCTTATCAATGTTTTGTATTGGGCCACATTGCGTCATTTCTTAACTTCGGAGCTTTTTAATTTGTTGTTTGGTCGAGTGGTGTTATTCTTCGAACGAGCAAGATGTCACTCGCGCGTTACGGTGAGGTTTTTTAGTTGTGATATACGTGTTTTTGCTGTGACGAAATTTTATGTATTTATTTGTTTTGTTTATTAGTAAATATACTTTTTTTTTAAGGTTTTCGTATAAGTATTTTTTTACAAATCATTTTTGTATAATTAATGCATAGGCTTTTGGGAGTCTATTATTTCATGTTATAACGAAGTTTTTGAGTTTGTGCAAATAACTTTAATAAGAGTTTTGTTAATATTATAACTACACTTTCGGGTATAAAAATTAACCTATTTTTATACTCCCCCCGTCCCAAAAAGAGAGTCCACAAACAAAAAATGTAGAAATTATGATATGTGTAATTAATGATAGTTTCGATTGATAAAAAGTCATTTTTAGCCTCATAGTTAATATAGAAATAAAAAAATGAGTAATTAATGCAAGTTTTAATTAGAAGGGTAAAGTAGGAAAATTAGTCATAATTACTGTCCATATATAAAAACTGGACTCTTATTTTGGGACAAACATAAATAGTAAGATGGACTCTTTTTTTGGGACGGAGGGAGTACCATTTTGCTGTCGTACTACTTTTTCCATGGGTTATAAAATTAATTTGCTATATACTCGATTTTAAGACCACAGCAGATATCAATTATTTATATATAATTCAAATTTTATAGAATGGCCCTTGTGGTTTAAACAAACTTTAGGGTAATTTTTAAATTTATTTGGTGCGTTAAGGGTGCATATTGGAAGTTCCTTTTTAATATATCTATATCTTACATTATATATAACAGGAGGCATGACACATATATAAAGCCACATCATCGTCATTAAATCTATGTAATCATAACCACCTAAGGGTGGCCTAGTGGTAAAAGGGTTTGTGACTATCACTCTAAAATATGTGATGTCTCAAGTTCAATTCCTGCTAGGTGCAAACAACTTTAAGTGGTCACGTCAACCTCCTGAAAATGGAGGGCTTTACCTGGTTTGAGTCTGTGTGGCGGTGGGTTCAAACCCCGTGGATTAGTCGGCCAAAAGGTCAGAAATCACGGTTACAAAAAAAAAAAGCTATGTAATCATGAATTAAAGTCATGTCATCACAATTAAATCAACCTAGGGTATGTTTGGTGAAAGTAATTGTTGCTGGAACTGGAGATGGTGTTGGAGTTGGTGCTGGAGATGGAGATTATAAAAAAAGATTATTGTTATAAGCTACATTAAGTAACTTTTGATTTTAAGAGATTATGCAAGATTATTATTATTTTTTTTTTTAATAATCTCTTATAAGTTCTGTCTGTCAAACGAAGATTATTTTTTTAAGTAGCTTATTTTTTGAAAAAAATAAGCATAATCTCTCCATAATTTCATATGCCAAACTTGCCCCTAAGCATTCAATGCCAAATAATCATCCAAGAATGCCATGTAATTGCAAATTAAAGTCATGTCATCACGGTTAAAGCCACCTAAGCATGTATTGAATGAGCTAAAACTCGGAATTAATTAAATTTAAAAATGACGGTAGCGAGAATCAAACTTGAGGAGTTTGTAACATAAATAAACATGATAACCACTAGACCAACATATTTTTAGGTTTATATCTTGCAAGTCCAAATTTATAAACCTATGAAACCAATTATTAACAACTTTAATTTAATGAGATAACTATGAGAATCCTTACAACTTAAAAAACTCAATATATATTCCTTAATTATTGCCCGACTCGTTCATTATATCCTCTCTTAACCTAAAGAGAAAACCTAAAAACATACGACCATCAACAACAAGCTCACTGCAAATCATCAAATATATAGGTACTTTTATCCGGACTAAGGCGATCAAAAAGTTGATAGAAACATGAAAGAAAAAAACAAAAATAACGGTATGAGCATGCTATTTATAATATTTAATTAAATATAGATATGATGGTGCACAGTCTTTTTAATATATGTATAACGATGCCAACAAGATCAAAGAATGTAAATATTTTACTGAATCCTATGAAGAGTCGCAGTCAACATCCTTAATTTAGAGCGGATTACTGCTATATATTTACTGAGGCACAATGACTTATTCAAAAGAATAGTATTCGTTAGGTATCACAAACGTCATGCCTGTGGTATTCAAAAGAATAGTATTCGTTAGGTATCGCTTGATTATATTTTTCAGTATTAGTATTTGAATACATTTATATTTGTTCAAGGATTTTAGTTGCTTATGACCGAAAGAGGGTTGTGGTAATGCATTTATGAAAAAAAAAATNGTAATCATGAATTAAAGTCATGTCATCACAATTAAATCCACCTAGGGTATGTTTGGTGAAAGTAATTGTTGCTGGAACTGGAGATGGTGTTGGAGTTGGTGCTGGAGATGGAGATTATAAAAAAAGATTATTGTTATAAGCTACATTAAGTAACTTTTGATTTTTAGAGATTATGGAAGATTACTTTTTTTTTTTAATAATCTCTTATAAGTTCTGTCTGCCAAACGAAGATTATTTTTTTAAGTAGCTTATTTTTTGAAAAAAATAAGCATAATCTCTCCATAATTTCATATGCCAAACTTGCCCCTAAGCATTCAATGCCAAATAATCATCCAAGAATGCCATGTAATTGCAAATTAAAGTCATGTCATCACGGTTAAAGCCACCTAAGCATGTATTGAATGAGCTAAAACTCGGAATTAATTAAATTTAAAAATGACGGTAGAGAGAATCAAACTTGAGGAGTTTGTAACATAAATAAACATGATAACCACTAGACCAACATATTTTTAGGTTTATATCTTGCAAGTCCAAATCTATAAACCTATGAAACCAATTATTAACAACTTTAATTTAATGAGATAACTATGAAAATCCTTACAACTTAAAAAACTCAATATATATTCCTTAATTATTGCCCGACTCGTTCATTATATCCTCTCTTAACCAAAAGAGAAAACCTAAAAACATACGACCATCAACAACAAGCTCACTGCAAATCATCAAATATATAGGTACTTTTGTCCGGACTAAGGCGATCAAAAAGTTGATAGAAACATGAAAGAAAAAAACAAAAATAACGGTATGAGCATGCTATTTATAATATTTAATTAAATATAGATATGATGGTGCACAGTCTTTTTAATATATGTATAACGATGCCAACAAGATCAAAGAATGTAAATATTTTACTGAATCCTATGAAGAGTCGCAGTCAACATCCTTAATTTAGAGCGGATTACTGCTATATATTTACTGAGGCACAATGACTTATTCAAAAGAATAGTATTCGTTAGGTATCACAAACGTCATGCCTGTGGTATTCAAAAGAAGGGATTAAGTCGTAGAATAGCAACGTACTTTCAGTTTTGTACCGTTTTGGTACGTGTACTTTTTTTTGTTCCACTTAATGCAACGTACTTTCCATAAGCGTTCCAATTTGGTACGTGAACTTTGTTTAAGTCGTAGAATAGCAATGTACTTTCCATAACTGTTCCAATTTGGTACGTAATCCACGTACCAAAATGGAACAGTTATGGAAAGTACATTGCTATTCTACAACTTAAACAAAGTTAAAAAAAGTTCACGTACCAAATTGGAACGCTTATGGAAAGTACATTGCATTAAATGGAACAAAAAAAAGTACACGTACCAAAACGATACAAAACTGAAAGTACGTTGCTATTCTACGACTTAATCCCTCAAAAGAATAGTATTCGTAGGTATCGCTTGATTATATTTTTCAGTATTAGTATTTGAATACATTTATATTTGTTCAAGGATTTTAGTTGCTTATGACCGAAAGAGGGTTGTGGTAATGCATTTATGAAAAAAAAATGTCAAGGATTGACGTTATGATTTATGTTATTTAGCGGATGTGATTGAGTTACTAGGATGGAAATATTTTTTAATCTCATTACAACGTAGCGTAAAGACATTAGGATAGGATTTATATGTGATTGAATTGAAGCATTAGCTATTGTAGGCAATTTGTAGTAATTTAGTTATGATAAATGTAGCGTAATGATGTTAGGATACGATTTATAAGTGATTAAATTAGCAAATATGATCGAGTTATATGCAGAATATGCAGTAAATTAGTATAGGATTTCTAGGTGTTTAGCAGAAATGATTGAGTTCGTTCATGGACACAATATGTTGAAATTAACTAACGAAAAACATACAATGATGATGATAGGATAAAATATGATTTATACGTGATTTAACAGATGTGATTGAGTAAATTCATGGTCGCATACTGATGCGTATTTTCATCCTGCTTTAAATTTATAAACTAAGAGATATAAGGATAAACACATACTAACCGGCAGAGAACCCGATCAAATGTAGCAAAACCTAGGTAAATCCAAGTGTCGTCCCTAAGAGTTGTTGTGAAAGAAATCAAAGTATGTTATAGCACAATGATTGAGATAAGATAATGAATCTGATATAGAATGTTGGTTTGTAGTTGCTACACCTACAAATTCAGGCCTAGTGACTTAGAATTACCACATAAGGCAAGACATAGACATTGCACAAAGGAACTAAATCATTGCATGATAAAGTAGTAACTAGGTTAGCACATTCTTCTCCATTGGTTATCTTCACCTTTCATTTCAGTTTTATTAATTAGTTAATTAATCTTAAAATCATTTTCGTGACAATTAGAACTTAAATTAGACTCCGCCAATAGCTCTTGCATGACCTCGGTTTTACTAGTTACTAGACTACACATGATCGGGTACACTTCCCGTTAGTGCATTAGTAGATCAACGTAAACAAGTAATTATATATTTAAAACGTGATCTAGAAATTAAGCGTCAAGTTTTTGACGCTGCTGCCGGGGAGCAAAATAGGATTTTAACTTAAGTTTTTACAAATTTTGTTTTGGTAGTTTTTGTTACTTGTTTATTTTTCTCTTTATCTTATTCTTAATTTTTCATAAACTTCAGGATTGCAATGAAAGACATCGACATCAACACACTCACACTCGAGGTGACCATCGTTTAAAAAAGGCATAATTGAAGGATAGACAGGTTACTCCCACGCACAATTGACGTTTAGGACCTCCTAAAAAAGGCTTTTATTCAAAGATATTGCCCACCTTCTAAGAAGGCAAAACAACTTAGGAGATTCATAATTTCAAGCAGGATGGAGAAGAAACTTTGTACCAAGCTTGGGAGAGGTACAATTACCTCCTCTATAAGTGTCCAACTTATGATCTTAATGCTCAACAAACTGTCAACATCTTCTATAAGGGTCTGAACATCTCGACCAGAAAGATGCTAGATTCTCAGGGGCCGATCCCTGGGATGAGTCCCACTCGAGCCCTTGAGGCCATTTAATATATGACCAACCATTCTCAAAAATGGCACGATGTGCTAGCAAAAGAAGTGTTGGGGGAAGCTTGAATGGAATTTCAGAAATTACTAACAAGCTCGATAGTCTGGGCAGAGACATGAAGAAGCTGAAAGAAAACGTTGACGCTATACAAGTAGTTGTGAGACTTGTGAAGGAGCACATTTGGATAAAGATTTCCCCTTGCATGAAGAAGTGAATGTTGTCAAAGAAGCGAAGTATGGGGAAGTTAATAGGCCTTTTCAAGGCAATGGAGGTAATGGGGGCGGGATATCGTGTGGGACCACCTGGATAGTACACAAGAATGGATAATCATCAACCTTACGGAGACAAGAAACCTGACCTTTAAGAGATCATTAATAAGCACATTGGGGAGTCGACAAAGAAGAGAGATGAGTTCGAGGGATGGATGAAGAAACTTAAGGAGGATACCGATTAGAACTTGAGGAATCAAGATGCTGCAATCAAGAATTTAGAAACTCAAATTAGACAATTGACTAAAGATGTCCAAGCTAGAGGAGCTGACGCGGCAATTGGAGCTTGCAAGGCCATTTTCACACACAATGAGGTAAATAACACTAATCCTGTTTCTTATCATACTAATAAACTTCTTGAAGTCACTTACTTACAGGATAATCAAGAGAGTGGACAATCAGTAGGATTACCTTGCCAGCTTAACAAGAAAGAGTCTAACCCTGGGATTTTTACGCTCCCTTGCACTATTGGTAACTTTAATATGTTAGCTCTAGCTGATTTAGGTGCCAGTGTCAATATGATGCCATTTTCGTTGTTCAAAAATTTAAAATTGACTAATCTTAAGGAAACAACAATGGTAGTTGACATGGCTGATATGTGATGACGTGGGATTGCGACCACGCAACAGGTTTTACCTCTCAAGGGATCTTGAGAAGCTTTCAATCCCACCAGGCAGTGTACCTGGTCGGTGTTGTATAGTGTAGTGGTAAGTACGGGGGATTGATCGTTCTCTCACAGGGAATAGTGTTCGTTAGGTTAGAAAAACTACTCTAAAAGGTCTAAGGGTGAAGGAAGATTAGTTTTGTATTTTTATATTTTTTTGAAAGGCAGGTAGAATATCGGGTTTTGGAGGAGTGAGCCGGATTAGTGCTAGTCACTAACCCAAAACTGACAATTGGCAATTAGAAATAAAATGAACTAACTGATTGGTGGTTGTGAAAACTGTATAGGATGACAATGTGTTTACTTAGATTGTCCTTATGCCCTAAGGACTATCTTTTACCGGTTAATTGGTGTATGGTATTCTTCGTGGATGGACGGGTGGTATTGCCTTAAGCAATTCATGGGTGCGTATATCGTCCGCAATTCTATGAGCCTCTTATCTCTCTTACAGACGATGCTAAGCGAGCCATCATAGGGATTGTAAGCATGCTCAATACGTGCGTTAAAGTACTACGCTTAATAGACCTAGTACGGATTAGTTACATGTTTGCTTAAGAAGTTGAAGCATGTTACCATATAGGAGTTAGCCAGTCTTTCTTAAGCCTAATGTGATGAAGACATTCATCAATGACAGTAATAAGCACGACAATCAACCAATATTAGATGTTAGGTTTGCATTAGAGTCGAGCAGACACAGAAAAATAGCCTAACTGTTAATTGAAAGACAAGCATAAGAGTAGTTAAGTATTAACCAACACATAGACTATTGAGTTAAGTTTAAGTTGAGGACTGTTATCTAATTGACATGAAGATCAACGGGGTGAAAAACCTTGAAAATAAGCAGCAATTGTCTGTTAGGGTTTTTCCAAAGCTTGGCAGGCCAAAAGTTCCCAATGATGAAAATAGAAAATATATATAGATTTTACATTCGCACGGCGTCCGGTTATGGGTTTGCGCCGTCGCATCGCAGCCATTGAGGTCTGCGGATGCTAGGATCTACGTTCTGGCACCGTCACTTGTATATGTGCTGCTGGGCGTCACTTCGTTTAGGTTTGAACACGCTGACGGCCTACTTCTGTGCTAGACCTGCGCCGTCAGGTGTGAACATTCTTGTTTGTTCTTCATAGGGGTGCTAGTGTGAATCTGATTTTTACTCTTTTGTCAACGTTGGCTGACCGGCGTCACCTTGTGACTCTGACGGCGTCAGGGAGGTTTTCCAGCTTCTGTTTGAGCTTGTCGTTTTCTTCACTTTTATGCTCCAAAGAATCCGTCCAGAGATTAAGCATGTTTGTTCCGAGAATTCTTCTCAAAAGTAAGTAAAATTGCAAAAGGAACGATTTAGGGGCAAGGTATTTGATCACATTGTACTGCGAATTGGGCTTAAGATGACTCCTTAAAACGGGTACACATTTTCGTCTCATCAATATGACCAAAAGACACTAAGGGGTAGTTGAAAGTGTGGCTTGTTAGGGATGCAAGTAAATCGTCTTTTCAGCGATTTGTGTGGTTCTAGATAGTGGGTAGGACAGCCCAATTAAGAATATAATTTTAGGAGACGACTTTTAACAACGATCGGCATGCGCGTGATAAAGTTTTTGAAGGAAAATTTCTTTAAGGTGTGAAGATAAGAATTGAACATATTGGAAATGAGTGGAGGCATTTAAGTCACCGTCGCCTATGATCGATATTGAAAACTTTTTGTTAAGCCGAATCATCCTGAAGAGGAAGGAAACGTTTTGTCCTTTTGGGCATTGCAAATGATTTATTTTGCATATGACGTCTCCTTCAATGCTTAAGACACGATTATTTTATGGTCTGGCTTCTGATGAAGAGCAGATGGAGATACTTTTATTTGCTTTGATGATGAGAGTTACCGAACGACAGTGAGCAGGGGTCGAATTAAAATGATAAACCAGGAGAAGTTACATGGAATTTGCAACTCGTTGCGAACGCGGTGCGAGACCATGGAGTGAGTATTGGTGCATTAAGGAGTTTGTTACCTTTTTAATGCTATATTCTGACAACATTTCTGATTTGCAAATTGCATGAAATCTTATTTTCATGAGAACTAAACATTTTTGAGATAGGAGATGTTCATGTTGAGTAAGGGAAGAGATGTCATGCTGGCTTTATATAAACTGAGAAAACGAAAAATCATACATACTCAACAGATTGGTTAGACATCCTTCACTAAGGCATTGGATTGTGAAGGAGGCAAACACAAGTTTTGTGTGAGAGGAGATTTAAGGTGTAAGTTGTGAGGATGGTTTGTGGAATAATGAATTGTTAAACTTTCCCATGTAGGAGTAAGGGTGCCCCGAAAACCTTTACAAGTAAGTTTGTTTCTAACTGGTTTTCTATTAGAGGATGGTTTTGGTATTGTCTTCTTTTACAGGTATAAAGTGGACATTGGATATATAAGCAAGGGAATGAGGGGGTTTTTAGAGCAGTCGTCTCATTTGTCTTCAAGCACACAAAAGTGTATATTCTGATTTCTCTTTGAGAATTTTCTGTCGGCACTGTTTGGACATCCACCTTTCTTTTGACTTTCTGAGTGTTGTTTGAGGTTTTCTTTGTTTGAGATAGGCAGCTCGTTTGAAGGATTATATGTTTCTTCGTTCTTTGTTTTTGTAGCCTTTCAGTATAAATTGGAAGAAATGAGAAGGTGGTTGGTGTTGCATGGTGATACATACATGTGTTTTGTATTTGGACAGCGTTATAACTCTATTTTATAGCGAGTCATAGTTGTGGATTAATGAATTGACTAATAACTCTATTCATGGGCTACGCAAGCCTTCGGTCTAGTGGCATGTGGTTGCCGACCAATATTAGAGCTTGTGTGGTTCAGCCTCGTTTGCAGGCATTTAATGAGGATAGGTGGTATCAAGTGTTAAAAAGATTACGTTATGAAAGAAAATGAGTTTGTAAAGTTGGTTGAGAAGTATGATCACGTATGTACAATCGTACTTTATAAACATGTAACGCTATTTTAGATGAGAGTTGAATTTGTGATTAAAAGGAATGATTTTTATTTTTATTTTTTTTATTATTTTTTTTTAGACGGCCATTTGTTTTAGGCACGCTACACTAACCTAGGTGTCCATTTTTTCTCACATGTCTCCATGAGAACTTGAACGCGCATAAACGTATGAGGTGATTGACGAACTCAGCATGACGCACTGGGGCAGAAGAGGCTTTTGGTAGGAGAGATGATCTTTAGTTTTGAGTGTAAATGAAGTCATCCTTACAAGTAATAGTGTAATGATGAAGTTTGTTTGATTGTCCAAGACTGTGACGGAATGTACAATCAAGTGTCCCTAAGGTCCCAAAGGTGAGCTGGGTCCCTGTGTCACGTCAGCTTTTCTCTCTCCTAAGCGGACCAACATGGACTCAAGTGGCGACGAGTGTTACCAATTTGCTTTATTTCCTTTTTTTTGTTCTGTTAAAAAAACATTTTGTAACCACAAATTGTAAATTTTATTATACAAACGTAAACGTTACAATAAACGATAATTAAAAATGATACGAAATTAAAACATTTAAAATAACATGAGAATTAAAAGCATCACCTAAACAGTAGAACTTAAACTTCATTGGTAATCCGGGTGACTCCCAAGTTTGCAGAGTTGTTTGGATTGCGTAACCGTCGGTCATACGCAGGAGTAGTTCGCCAAACTTGTGCTGCTTTTAACTGAGCTTGCCACCTGCTAAGCTCCCGCTGGCTGGTGTCAGGAGGTTCGCAGCCACCATCGCTCTTCATAGACCTAGGCGAGAATTGATCCAATGAAGGTTGAATGTTATTGTTGCTCAACAGGATCTGGTGGCATGCAGAGTGAAGTTGAGTGCACCTTGCGCAAATTGTTATTGTTGTTGTTAGTTGTTGTTGTTGTTGTTGGTTGTTGCTGCTGCTCACAGAAGAGCTTCCACCAATTTTCACAATAACTCCAACGGATCTTTGTTTGGGATTTTTGGGACTGTATCTGGATTCACACAACCTCCACAATGTCTCAACAACTGGCAGGCTCTTTGCGATATTCATCGTGACTAAAACTGGTCGATGAGCAATTTTCCTTGTCGTCAGAGATGTCTTTGCACCTCTGTGTTGTCGTGTTGCTCAGTTGTTGTTTGAGTGCCTTTGCGAGCTTGAAACTACTTTATAAGCTTCGACAAATTGGGCTATTGTGCGTTCCGTGTCATTTTTGTCGGCTTGGTTTTTGACATCTTTGTGAAGTTGTTGCGAGTGGTATGAGGGGTTTGGCAAGGTCCATGAAATTTGTGTTTGAATTGTTTGATTGAATTCGTGTTGAAATTGTGTGTTTAGAGTGTGTTTGGAGGTTGGTATTTATAGGACTGTAATGTGGTAAAGATTTCTTTTTCAAAAAAGTTTTTTTTTTAATTACAACGGCTAAATTTGAAATTGTGGTTTGAAATTTTTGTGTTAATAATATGGTCGTGTTTTCGACCGATACTCTCCCCTGATGCATGCTCGCTGATTGTCATGGAAGCAAGGTGCCACGATTGGATTCGACGATATTTTGGATGTCACATACACTCTTCGACGAGTATTGAGCTTCACTGTAGGTAGCCTAACAAAGAGCGTAAAGGTAACTAACTGATACTATTTGATTGATTGATATTTACGTCACGAACTGATGGCACAATGAGTATAGTGTATATGTTTGTGATGCATCACGATACAACTAATAAGGTTGTATACGAATATCACGAGATCATGTATTAGTTTTGGAACATTCCGATATAAGTTGCCAACATCATCTAATTTCTGTACAAACTGGATATAGTGTTTTTGGTTACTTATGTTAACTCTGACGTATAATTATGTTAGGTCACTATGAAAAGCGTCTCAATGATATGTTCCCCCAAGGTCAATGCTAGGAAAAAACCAAATACAAAATAATAATAATAAGAAAATTGAAAAGTCTGCGATAGGACAGAAAATATTGAGCAAGGTCAGCTTTATGCGTCATGTAGTGTCATCAGAAAAAAAAAAAAAAAAAAAAAAAAAAAAAAAAAAAGGCTTATCGTCCTAAATATAATTGTTATATGGGCTTAAATGATTTGTGATTACTACATTTATATGTACATACATCTCAAATCAACATAATTTTGTGAGATGTGGGTTGTAAAAAACCTTCCTGAAAAATTTAGATCAACAATTACCTAATTGTAGAAAGTGATATGAACCAAAATTTTCTCCGATGTATGCCACTGATCGATCACACTCAAAGTCCTTAACCGGTGTTTAAGACTATGCGTATTCAGCAGTGATATCTTAGGCATCTATTATAGTGGGTTTATGAAAAAATTGTAAGAATGAAGTGAAGAGGTCTAAAAACTTATAAAGCCGATAGTGACAGCTCCCATAGTTCAAGCTTGGTGTGAACTGAAAAGTAGAGAAAGTTTTTCATAATTTTAACGTATTTGAAGTTATGGTGAAATGTTTGATAAAACTTAAGAAGGTTTATCCATAGTAAGGTTAGGATTATAAAACTATACAGTTAGTAAATTGAATTTCGTGAACACAATTATTTTGTACCCTGCCGACAATTTAAACAAATCGAACCAAAGTCCTAACCTGATATCGAAGCTAATTGTGTAAGATAGTTTTTTATATGGTCAACAACGTGGCAATCTATGACCATGCGGCTCGTAAAATTGGGTNCTTTCAAAAAAAAAAAAAAAAAAAAAAAAAAAAAAAAAAAAAAAAAAAAAAAAAAAAAAAGTGGCATGATTCATATACAACGTGTTTTGGGTGGTGTTTGGTATGGCGATTTGTAAGTGCTGAGGCTGGTAGTAATGGTGACCGCAAATGACCGTGTCACCACTGTCAACACGACCTTCTTCATGACGAAGTTAGTGTAATAAGCGACCGTGATAACTACAAAAAAACATACCTCACAAAAACAATTTAAAAATACGCACTCACACACAAACAAATGCAAACCACTCGGTCGGCCAAGCGACCGAGTTATGCAAATCATGCATGCCGAACGACCTTTGACCAACCCCATGTAATGGGGGACGCGTCCTATGTGCTCGACCGACCGAGCTTTCGGACCGTCAAGGTGATGTGGAACAATAAGATGAACAAAAAATTTCTTGTCTAGGAGCGTTTAGCTTTCAGTATTTAGAATATAATGTTTGTTTAATAATGAGTGTATAGCTTTTGGATTTTGTTTCAACACTTTTATTCAAAACACTAATAAAAAGCGTTTATATTTTTATGTTGCCAAAGACTTCTATGAAGCAACACAACTTTGTGCTAGTCTTGCAACTTTGTGCTAGTCTTGACAAACGTAACCTAAGTGATTTGGAATATTTATTTTCATGGATTTATGTTTAAACACACTAAATTATCCGGTATTGATTATTTGACCCCTTATCATTTTCTAAGAATAAGTCCAAACAATCTCTTGGTAAGGGAATGGCTACAATATAATATTCATGTGAATTACTTTTTGGGGCAGGGAGAGGATTGCTAAATAATAAACCATATGGAGTATTATTGGTAGGGATGGGCGGTGGGCCAATAAATAAATTGTATAATCACCCTTCATGTTTCTAACAAATATAAATGGACCACAAACATTTCCATTCTCTCCCAATAACACCTCTTTAGGAGCCTATCAGTAGTTACTATACCTTTGACCTTAAGAACTTGCTATACCTTAGCAGCCTGGTTGCGACTTTTAAAGTTTGACCATAAGTAATTAAGTATTAGCGAGTAGGCTAGTAGAGGACTAGTGTTAAAAATCTGACAACTCTTTAATGTTGTGGGGTGTTTTTGCGTAAACATTATCAGAAGTGATTACATCCAACATTGGCCCATACCCTGTCCAACCTATTTAAGTTTGGTATCTTCTTGTGGGATTCTTTTATGCTGCTTGAGGTCAGCAATATTTGTGGCTGTAAAATGGCATTTTGATCTCCAAGAACATTGGTTCTCTAGAATAAAATAATATACTCGTTATATCCCTTTTTGTTTGCGTGGTGGATCTGATGCTTATTAAGAATCTTTGTTGTACATAGGAAGAAGCTTGGGTTGGCTGATTGTGTGCATATATAAAAAGACTTCGCGTGGGCTGTCAATACGCACGTTTATTGGCAGCCCAAAAGAATACTTCAATTAAGACCCACTACAGGTAAGAAGTTAATGTTGTCAATCAAGCAGTCACATTTGGAACAAAAACTTTTTGTTTGACTTTCTAAACGTGTTTTTCATTTTAGGTAGTACATCCCACCGAATGTGGAATTTTTTTTGTAGCTTCTAGGTTGGTGGGGTTTTTGTCTTATGTATGTATTTACAAATTGCTTATATATGTTTCAGAGATAGTGCACCTTTGATTCCAAGATTATGGGTTCATTGTCTGGTATACAAAGACCGGTTGTTGCGGCCTCTGCTGTTGCGTTAGCTTCTGTTTCTACTGATCTTCGTGAAAAGGTGTGGCCATCCGCACCATCAGACTCATGTCTTTCATCAGAACAATTAAGTGGTTGTAAGTTGGATTTTACAAGCGACCCGAAATGGGCACGAGTCTCAGATATTAGTGTATACAAGTCTTGTGTGACAAAAAGTCCGATACCTGTTCCCAGCTTTAGATTTCCAATGATTCATGTAGGCAACAATTGTCTTTTAAACAACAAGGCTTCGAACGTTGCATCTTTTTCTGCTTTACTCAACGTATATCAGTCAGCAGAGTTGGCGAAAGCTCCTAGACCTATTGATTATGCTCCTAGTGTATCTAACAGAACATCTACAGATGCGGTTTATAGATGGCACTTGCCACAGCCTAATGCTGTTGATTTATCTGAAAATTCTAAGATGGTAGTGGTTTTGCTTGGATGGTTAGGTGCTAAACAGAAGCATCTTAAAAAATATGCTGATTGGTATACGTCCAAAGGGTTTCATGTTATCACCTTTACGTTTCCAATGTCCGAGGTTTTGAGTTATCAGGTTGGAGGGAAAGCGGAAGAGCATGTAGATTTGCTTGTTAACCATCTTGCTGAATGGTTGGAAGATGAGTGTGGAAAGAATTTGGTTTTCCACACATTTAGCAACACTGGGTGGCTAGTGTAAGCCCTTTTCGTCTCCTGCATATTTTTATCTGTTTTTCTTATCTAAAGGTTCTCTTTTTTGGCCATATGTTACAACACCTATACTTTTTTCTATCTCAGATATGGAGCTATGTTGGAGAAATTTCAGAGACAAGATGCTAATCTAATGGACAGGATTAAGGGTTGTATTGTGGATTCTGCACCTGTCGCAGCTCCGGACCCACAGGTACATACTGTTTTTTGCTAAGTACTTCCCTTTGTGTTTACTAGGGTGGCTTGCTAAGTTAGTATGAACACCGTGAACTTTAAAATCCCCTTAGGGCTGTATAACAGGGTGGCTGCTAAGTCTAGTATAAAGCTTCGGTTTGCATCTAATTATTGAATCAAAGGATTGTGGTCGTGAGTAATCATTTCTTTCCACTTATGTTCATTAATCAACTTTGCATAATTCGCAGTTACCATGTTTCTGAATTGTAGTTTACAGGTCCATGTCTGACTAATATGTCCTGTTTTACATCTACATATTTATAACAGCAAAAACTATATTTTGGGTATTTGACAAACATTTTTCTAAAACGACCAAAATCAGCGGGTCTTCTAAATTTGTAAGCTTCATTGTGATGTTTTGACAAAGAAACACTAATCGACTTCAGGGAAGAATTTGTATTTGTATTTTGTACTTTTTGTTGAAAAAAGCAGCAGTTATGCCAAAGGCATTTGGATTTTGTGGTCATACACAAAATCAAAAATTTGTTTATGTTACCTAATAATAATAATGTAACAGAAATCACAAGTATTACCAAACGAGGTTTCGTATTTCTTTCTTTTGTGTCAATACATGACGAAAAAGCTCGACGTGCCTTGTAGGTTTGGGCTTCAGGATTCTCAGCTGCTATTCTGAAGAAAAACAGTATTGCAGCAAAAGGATACAGAAATACAGACGACATCGCTGCCAAACCAGCAATGAGTGAGACGGCTCTGCTAATGGTTTTGGAAAAGTTTTTTGACGTGATTTTAAATTTACCCACAGTTAGCCGGTAAGTCAACTTAACTTATTTGATCTCCACATATTACTAGTGTTCATTTCATTATGAACAAAATATAAACATGAATAATGTCTTCACTTTTGACTAGAGGTGACTTAATCGACCCGTTTACATTAGTGTCATTTCAAACGGGTCAAAATATGAGGAGTAGCAATTAGCAAAACAGGGGATGAGTTGGATGTATCAACAGGTCGAAAATTGCTCTTGTTTATTCAAAAATTTAGATTATTGGTGTAGTAATGCTGTGTTTGTAAACTAACTCATACACTAAAAAAGTCTAAATAAAAAATGGCAAAGTTCCTAGCTAGTCACACAACTGACCCAGCCATTTTCGACACATACTAAAATTGACCTGTTTTTGAGTTTTGACCCGTTACTCAACTCGACCATCATGTCACCTTTTGAGTCATATTGCAAGCACAAAAATACCAACTAACAATGGTTCTTATCACAGGAGGCTCTCCGATGTATTAGTACAACTAAAATCCGGACAACCAAGCTGTCCACAATTGTACATTTACAGCAGTGCGGACAAAGTCATTCCTGCAGGATCGGTAGAGTCATTCATTGAGGCACAGCAGAGAACGGGACGTGTGGTTAGGTCGTGCAACTTTAAATCAACACCACACGTTGATCATTTTAGGCATGAACCGGAGTTATATACTACTCACCTCTCACAGTTTCTCAGGGACTGTGTGCGTGGCTCCTGCACACACAATTAAAACAGTTGATGACGGGTTGACCACAAAGATTCTTTTTTTCTTTTTCTTAACTATAATTCTTTACATGATAATCTGATTTAACTTTTGGGTGTCAAATATACACGGGGGAGAATGTGTCGTCTTTTTAACCCTTACCCTCGAATCAAATTCTTTATGTAATTTGGTTGTTTACTCAAAATATATGAAATTATGATGTTAAATACAACGAATCCCTGTGTCTGCTACTTCTCGTCTCATTCCAGTATGTTTTGTTCTGTTGGGCGAGTGTGTGTGGTGTTCAGTCGACTTGCTGTAGTTGTGTTTAACACGGGTTGAGAATTGGGCACACACTGATATAATTGTAGTCGTAAACATGTTTAATTGATAAACTTGTTTGCTCAAGTTGAGTAAAGCATGAAAAGATACAAATGACCCTAAAGATTTGAAAATCATATAGATGTTAGCACATCATAAACACAAATCACACAATTCACGCGATTTGCTATAAACTAAAACAAATAAAATCGTTTAAAAAAAAATAAACCTGTGAAGTTGTGGACGTTGAATTTGAAGTCCTAACTAATTTTGGGCCCTTGAAACAATTTGTTTATTGGACCACCACGCATCCATAACGCAATAATATTCGGTATATGTTTATTAGCACCAGTCTCCATAAAGGAATGAAGGATTCTTCAAAGCAATATTATGTTGTACTTATTCGTTTCACAAAAATGATCCATTGTGATCCCAAAAATTTGTGCTATTGTATACGAAATGATTGGGAAGGTCGAATATACTACTTGTTTATTTCTGTTTACATGGTAGTCTCAAATTTTCTTTTTTGGTGATTCGCATTTTCCCGTGTGTGTTTATACGACAATATGTTGGACGATGCTTGGTTACACGACCTATTGATCTTTCAAAAGTGTGTTCTTTTTATTAGTTCTCAATCAAGTTCATACCTTAAGTTTTACTCGGTGCGAAGTTCATTATGCTAACTTCATACAAGATACATTTTTATATCAAATATTTTGGGTCCGTTGGGTATGTAGATGAGTTTAGATTTGGATTTAGTTTAAGATTCGAATTTGGTATAGATTTAAATGAAAAAGCGAGAGAGGAAAATAATGATAATTCTAATAATTTAGCTGTTATTATAAATATTATTGAAAGATGAAAATTATCTATATATATATATATATAAGAGACAAAAAGAAGAACGTATTAAAAGTATTGTGTGTAAAGGTATATAAAAATTACCCAAAATGTTTATGTTCTTCACTGGTTCAATTAAATGTTAACTTTAAAGTTGCAAACAACTTTAAGTAATCGTAATCATCACATTTTATACCAATAAAATGAGGTTTCTATCTTCTAAAACAAATTTAATAGATAAATTTATTAGTAAACAACTACTTTGAAATAATTAAAATTAAATATGGACATTTATTTTGAAATAGAAAAATCTATTTTATTACTCGTAAGTCGTAACAATTTTTTTATTTTTATTTTTATAGGCTATATTTTTATTTGATTAAAATACCAATATATTCTCCCATACATATTTTTTCTCCTTAAAAAAATGATATATTCTAATTACCAAACTCAATAATACAGTACATCCCAACAAACCAATGATTATTTCCATGAATATAACTCATATCTTTTATATAATAAAACAAAACCCCTATTGGGAATTTTTCATTTCAAAAAAATTGGAACCATACCTTATTTAGTAATAATTTTATTTAAAAAAAAATTATTTTCTTATTAAGTAACATTTTATATTTATCCATAACACAAGTAGAAGATAAATACAAAAAATATAGATAAGATATTTAAAAAAAAAATATTTTCTTATTAGGTAACATTTTATATTTATCCACAACACAAGTAGAATATAAATACAAAAAATATAGATAAGATGCAATTAACAATAGGATTAGAATTTTTAAATAATTATTTCAAAAAATTAAAAAAAAAAACCGCGCGTGCGCGGGTATTATAACTAGTACTCCGTATAAAACAACATTAGAAAAAGCCCTTAACTTAAACTCAACACTTTAACAAACACTTTGACAAACATATACTCCAACACATGTGGGCCCCACATCATACCATAATCACTCACTCAATCATCATCATCATCACCACCCCCAAACTCACATAATAAAAAAAACACACACAAAAACACCTAAACACACACTAGCTAGGGGTGGTTCACCATGAACCCAGAAGCAATAATAAACTCACAGCTAAGAGATGATGAGCTAAGAGCAATCTTATCAAAGCTAGAAACAGACAAAGACAAAGAAGTGTTTGGTCTGGTTTGCAAAAGATGGCTGTTTCTGCAAAGCACAGAAAGGAAGAAGCTTTGTGCACGTGCTGGGCCCCACATGTTGAGAAAAATGGCTGCTAGGTTTACTAGGTTGAAGGATCTTGATCTTTCACAGTCTGCTTCTAGGTCTTTTTATCCTGGTGTTACTGATTCAGATCTTACTGTTATTGCTGCTGGCTTTCCTGATTTGTGTTTCTTGAAGCTGCAGAATTGTAAAGGTGGTTGCTTTTTTTGTTTTTATATCTTTTTTTGTTTGTTTGTGATTTTGGGTTGTGGGTATTGGAAATGGGTTAAATTATGTTTGGTTTTGTATGGTTTTGTTGGAATTTTAGGGGGTATTTGGAATTTTCTGTTTTATTGCAGACAGTTACCTTTTTTGGCTCTGGTAAGGTGTTAAGGCAATTAAGAACTTGTTAGTAAGTGTTTGGGTTAAGGTTATTGTGTTTTTTATAATATGATAAGAATCTCAAATAAGGTTAGCCAAACACCCTCTAATACTGCCTCACAGTTGTGTGTTTCTTGAAGCTGCATAATTGTAAAGGTGGTAGCTTTTTGTTGTTGTGGATTGTTGGAGTGTGGTAAAGTTGTGATTTTGGGTTGTGGGTACTGGAAATGGGAATAAAAATACGTTTGGATTATTGATTGTGTTTGGAATTTAAGGGTGTTTGGGTAAGTTTACCAGAAGAGTTTGTTGCTTTTGGAAAAAAAAGTTTCTTTTTTAGTCTCCAATAAGGTGTTAATAAGTGTATGGGGGTTAAGGTTATTTGTATTTTGAGAACATGATACACTAATGAGCACATCAGACAAGGTTAGCTGAACACCCCATAATTATCCTTTTCTTGGTATGAGTTATTGGAGTTGGTGTGATTTTGGGTTGTGGGTATTGGAAATTTGGGGTGTTTGGGTAAGTTTATCAAAAAAGTTTATGGCTTTTTGTAGTAAAGAAAACTATTTTTTTTGTTTTGATAAGGTGTTAAGTATTTGTTGATAAGTGTTTGGGTAGGGTTATTTGTTATTTGATAATATGATAAGCTAATAAGCGCTTTAAATAGGGATAGCTAAACACCCCCATATACCGCCTCTGTCCCATTGTTATGTTTTGTGACTGTTGCTTTAAAATTGCAAAGGTTGTAACTTTTCTATATCCTTTTTTGTGTATTTGTTCTTGACTTGTTGTGGATGATTGAAGGGTGATTTCTAGTAAAGTAGTTATTTTGGGTTGTGGGTAGCGGAAATGGGGTGTTTGGGTAAGTTTATCAAAAAAGTTTATGGCTTCTTGCAGAAAAGGAAACTATTTTTGTTTAGTGTGATAAGGTGTTAAGAACTTGTTGATAACTGTTTGGGGGTAAGGTTATTGTATTGTGATAATATGATAAGGTAATAAGTATCTCAGATAAGGTTTGCCGAACACCCCCTAATACCGCCTCTGTCCATTTATGTTTTATGATTTTTTGCTTCAGAATTGCAAAGGTCTATTTTTTTTATTTTTTTATTTTTCATTTTGTGTTATGTATTTGTTTTGAACTAGTTAAGTGTGATTTGTAGGAACGTTGTGGTTTTTGTGTTACATTGGTTAGGATTGGAATTGGGTTGAAAAATAATCGAGTTTTTGGATATCGTTAGCTTTTAGTTCAATTTAATACACGCCTTGTGGTTGTTGTAAATTAAATAATTGGCAGGATTGGAATTGACTTAAATTCAAAAGAAGTAAGTGTATATGAGAGAGAAATATTCATTTCATTTCGTTTCGGGATGCCAATTTTTTTGCTCTCTAACTGCTTTGAAACTTAAGGAAATTGGGGTAAACATATACAGTAGCTTACAATACCAGGTTTTTAAACATAATGTAGTATACTACTATACAATCCTAGAAATGATTCTTTTACCCACGCATACAAGCATCATCCTATGTAGCATGTCCTGCATAAAAAACTTGTCTTTCCCTCTGCGATTGGATCATTCACCTGCCTAGAATGGTGAATTGTAATTTTGCTTAGTGTATTGTTCATACTGAATATCGTCCCTATTGGTATATGATGGATCGTGGTACCTCCAAATGTTGGATAGATGTAAGGTAGCATGTAACTAATTTTGGCTCCTAACAGTTGCCTTATTCTGTGAACTAGTCAGATTTTGTTAAAGTTTTTCATTTTACTTCTCACCCACAAATATTCACGGGGGTGATATAGTTTAACGTTAACTTGATGAGTATCTGCATGCGTGTTTTAGACTCCTGGTTCTTGTGATGGTTTTAGTTATCTGACTATAGTTGATGCTTCAGAGCCTCCTAGCTTAGTTTCCGGGTTTCCTGCATAAGCTGGGTTCACTATTACTTGTTTATATGTTCTTAGTTTTGAGTATTAGTATTATATCATTGTTCTTACTCTAATTGTTGTTAATATTACCTTATTTTTAATGCTAAAACAAAGGAATTTTTTCTTAAAAGTAATTTTCATTCTCAAAATAGGACATAATATAAAAGATTTTAAGCTCATTGGTTATCTGGTTGAACCGATGCATAAACTTGTTATGATGTCCTTATAAATGGCATATACCTTCAGATCAAACAAACATTTTCGTATAATAACGAATTGAATCTGAATTTCCGAATTTCTGACAAGGAAAAATAGATCTTCTGAATTTTGCTGATAGTCTTATTAGAATTTTTTCGTGATTCTTGGAACAAATTTATTAATTATCAAACAACAACAACAGCATACCCAATGTCCCAATCCCGCTGGAGTGGGGGTTATTAATCATCAAACCTCAACATATAATTCTGAAAGATGATGATAATATTTATGGTTTATCAGGTATCACCGATGCTGGAATGACGGCTATTGGATCTGCTCTTTCTTCTCTGCAGTCATTAGACGTTTCATACTGTAGGAAGCTAACTGATAAGGGGCTGTCAGCTGTTGCAGAGGGTTGCCATGGCCTAAAAAGCTTACATCTTACTGGTTGCCGCTTTGTTACCGACAAACTACTAGAATCACTCTCTGAAAACTGTCAGAATTTACAAGAGTTGGGTTTGCAAGGCTGCACCAATATCACAGACGCAGGACTAATTGCTTTAGTTAATGGATGTAAACACATAAAACATTTGGATGTAAACAAGTGTACTAATGTTGGAGACATTGGGATATCAACCATCGCAGAAGCTTGCTCAACTTCCTTAAGGACACTAAAGCTGCTCGATTGTTATAAACTTGGAGATAAGTCTATATTAGCAGTTGCTAACGTCTGCAAAAATCTTGAAACTTTAGTAATTGGAGGCTGTCGGGACTTATCTAGCGAATCGATTAAATCACTAGCTTCTTCTAGTCATACCCTTAAGATCTTAAGGATGGATTGGTGTTTAAATGTTTCGGAGCCAATGCTTTGTTTTCTTTATGTTATTTCGGCATTCATTGTGCATGTATAATATGTTTTGTTTGATTAAGCTTTGTATTTTATTGTGTGCATATAATGCTGATTATAACTTGTTGGTTCATTTTACTTGTATTTGTATTTGCTCTTTTTGAGAAGCCTTTGTTAATTGTTTCAGATTCAAATTCAAGATCAAACCAAGACCAGGTGTGTCATTTCTTAGATTTTACAGTTTTGTTTTTTTAGTAGGTTGTTTGGGTGGTGCTGATGAAACACTGTCAACCATAGTTGTAATATATTGCTATTTATTGGCAGAAGAGTGCTTGTAATAATAAGACATACCTATGTTTGATGAATTGTGATAATTTAAAAGCATATCATGTGCTCATTGTAACCATAACCATAATTAACCAAAGAACATGTGAAGCTGATTATGCTAAATAAAAGTAAGGTTTAAGTAGAAGTAAAGTAACTCCCAATACCGTCTTTCACGGTGTATGGGGGATGTTGAGATGTAGACAACCCTACCTCTACCAAAGGTAGAGAGGCTGCTTCCGGTTCTATCAAAGGTAGAAAATGGCCTCTGGCCTTGCAAGGAGTAAGGATCGAGTGTTAACCACTTGATCCAAGCCTTGATATTCAAAAGTAAGGTTTAAGTAAGTTAAGTAATCCGGAAATCGTGAGTTTAATGGAAGTCCAAATTTTACTTACCACTATGTATAATGTATATTGCGGTGCAAATTGATTGTCTAAAAATGATTATTTGGTTCCTTAAAATGTAAATCTTCAAAGCAGAATATGTTTTCTAAAGCATAGTAAACAAGTTAATTAGTTTTAAATTGCAAATTCAAACACCATAATCTTAGGTAATTGAAGTCAAAACAGGCATGACAGAAAGAGATCCTCTAATTATGCATATCATGTGCTCATTGCAACCATGACATGGCAATGAAGAAATATTCCAAAAAGTAGCATGACCATATCCATATATATGAATTAAAGGCACCATCCCACTACTTTACACATCAATATGATTAACTATATCAGGTACCAACTAACAACTTTTCCCATTGGTTTCCTTAGCTTGGTGTAACAACGACCTGCAACTGAGTTTTCTTCGTTTGGCGTTAACTGTTATTAAAGTGACTTAGTGGCATCTCATGTACAATATTAACCCACCTTTACCGCTCGTCTTCATCACTAACCTTTAGTGAATGAGCAACCAACGGATAACTTTTAAAGAGCCGTTAGCATGACAGATCAATGTAAATACATACAGTCAAAAGTAACAGTATCAAGAAGGTAAAGTGGTGCCTAGAAAGGGCTAAACTACCAACCACCAATAAAGATGACAAATAGATGACTCATCCAACTAAAAGTTGTCCATTTGGGTCATCTTTATATGCCTATAAGTGTCATAATTCAGAATACATTAATCATCAACTTCATCAAGATTTGAGCAAGAAACAAACTTGTGAGTTAACTGAAGCACATCATATCAAACTGTTACAACAATATGGATCACAGATATTCGAAACAAGTTACTGGAGTTCCACTCAAATCAACAAGGGGACTACTATTGTCTGAACCTTATAATCAACCCCATTGCACTTCAACTTCTTCAAAGATTAGTAATCATGGTAATTATATTTTTTTTGCATAAAAACGCCTACCACAAACGCTTCTAGTTTCATAAATGATCTTATATTTTTCATACTTTTGTAATATGCAGGGAGTCTAGGACCAAAAATTATTGAAATCATGAAACACAAGTTAAGCCATGGTGCTAAGATTATTCAATATGGTGGCCAAGGAAAAATCTTCAGGAGAAACTTCAGTATCAAAGAGGGCGAGAAACTGTTGCACACTTCCCAATGCAATTTATACACGACAGCTGGTGCAATTGCAGGCCTTTTATTTGTCTCTACAGAAAGGGTTGCATTTTGCAGTGATAGGTCCATAAAAACATATTCAACAACAGGCGAGCAGCTAAAGTTTCAATACAAGGTAAGGGAATTTCCAAAGTATTTTCTTTTAGTGCACATTTTATTTCGTATGTCATTTTAGTGTGCTGATCACGTATGATTGGTTGTGTGTAGGTATCAATCCCATTAGCAAAGATAAAAGGAGTACTTGAAAGCAAGAACATGAAGAGACCATCAAACAACTATGTGGAGCTAGTGACTGTCGATGATTTCAGTTTCTGGTTCATGGGCTTAATGAGTATTAAGAAAACTTTAAGATACCTTCATCAGGCAGCTGGTACGGCCTACTTGAGTACTTGATCATGTGGAAAATTGATCCTTAGATTTATGTGAATGCAAATGTAAATTCTTGTAGTTATATCAACATTTGGTTGAACAACTTCTTTAATGAGAAATAGATATATGTTGATATATGACAATTCACTGTCTCATTATCCTTGACCATTTTTAGTATTATCCGCAAAAAACTCCATGAGTATTTCTCCTATTTTGCGATCCAAAAAATCAGAGATTGATCAGTGCTGTGAATTCATATTAGCTTGCCTAGACTGTCATATAAAATCGAAACTGGTTTCCTGAGAAAATACCTCCAAAAACATATCATAGGGGTGCATACATTCCTCTTAAACATTAAAATTATCTTTAAAAGTTGGTCTTTACCACCGCAAAAGGTAAATAAACACGGTCAAAAGCTAACGCATTTGACAGGGAGACATTCTACTGCATATTAACGAGCAGTAACAATGAGACATAAAGACGTCTTATCCTACCATTCTTATATGCTTATGGATATCATTTAGAACACGTTACTAGGAAACTTACATATCTAGCTTCAAGTATAACTACTTGCAAGACAAAAGACGGATAACTAACCACTGATTTGAAACTTTATCAACCCTATTAGAAAGAGAATAAAATTTGGTAGTCTCGGTTAAAACATGTTAGGTAGATTAAGTTATATATAAAGCTTGGGGCTAACTATTGATGTTGTGGATAAGAAATTTAGCACATCTCTATACAAACTCGGCACTATCAGTGTTACACAATGCCGCTAAAAAAAAAAAAAAAGTGTTGTACAATGTTTTTCTTATGGGACAGAAAAGTTGTATTTTGAATCATCATGCATGTATACGTATGTCACATGCTGTCTAAGTCAATTAATGATTTGGCACACATCGCATGTTTTGGTGCTACAACCGAAGAAAAAAACATACAAAAAATCTAATGCCTTTAACCGTGACGTAATAGTTATAAGATAAGAAAGCTATGCTCGAACCACTTTACATGTCAATCTGATCATGCAGAATAAACGCCATCTCACCACTTGGATTTTGGTTTTCTTAGCTTGCTTATGTCTTATACATGTGACATGTTGGCATGTCACTTATGATTTGACTTTGACCAACTTCTGTGCTTCACCAAATTAATGGATATCGATGAAAGAAACAGTCAGCATGACATGAAAAGTAGATTTATGGATCTTTGCTCATGATCGAGGACCAGAATCAATAAAGAATAATCAGTACAGAAAAATCTTAACCACCTTTGAGGTTACAAGTCAAAATTGGTGAATCAATTCTGTTAGGCTTTATTCTATGCAATCACATTCAAACCACCTATAACGATGACAAACAGATGACTCATCCAACTAAAAGTTGTCATCTTTATATGCATACAAATATCATGATCCACAAACATTACCTGCAACTTCTGCATTAAGCTTTCCAAACCAACAAGATAATCATACCACTGCAATCCGACGTAAAAATATGGATATGAGGCTCTCAAACAATGTGATGGGAATTCCGTTAGATCAACAAGGGCATTACATTTGTCTAAACCTTATCAACCTCATTACCCTCTTCCTACTTCCAAAATCAACAACATAAAGTCGATTAAAATCATGGTACGAGTGATAGTCTTATGCCGATCTAGTAACGATTAACATTTCTATTTCGCTTCCTAAATCTAACATAGTTCTATTTTTGTAACTGGAGTGAACTTAGGACCCGAAATAATGGAAATTGTGAAACACAAATTGAGTTATTTACCATTTGGTTGCAAAGGAAAAATCTTTAGCAAACCTTTCAGTACCTCTGATAGCGAGAAACTAGCTGTTGCATGTTTATCGATGCTACTTATATATAACAACTGGTCCAGTCGCAGACATCCTCTTCATTTCAACTGAAAGAGTTGGATTTTGTAGTGATAGGTCTCTCAAAACATATTCTACAACAGAGGAGCTGTTGAAGTTCCAATATAAGGTAAGGGGTCATAATAAGTATTTTACATCTAATACACCATTGATTATACATTAATATAATGTCTTAACCGTTTTTGTAGGTGTCAATCCCATTTGCAAAGATAAAAGGAGTAGAAGAGAGCATGAACATGAAGAAGACATCAAACAAATACGTTGAGTTAGTAACCCTTGATGGTTTTAACTTCTGGTTTTTGGGATTTTCAAGTCATAAGAAAACTTTAAGATACCTTCGTCAGACGATCAGTACAGAGTGCTATGTCGAGCAATGTTTTCAATTGCATGTAAAATTTAAACATAAAACACTATGTACTACACACTATATTAATGAGAAACAAGATGTATAATTATTTGCTGACAGATGGGAGATGATGACAATTGATCATTTGCAATCTTTTTGTTTCGGTGTTATTGATTCAAACCATATGAATTGTTTCATCATATGTTTGGATGCTTTTAATAGAAGTTCAGTTTTTTTCTCTGCATGATGATTTTATTAGTTGGGCTGATTGTGTAATACAGTGACATAAGTTAGATTAGTATATATAAAGTTATAAACATCAACATTACTAGCTTAGATCATAACCGGCCATTTAGTCACTGAATCATTTACATTATGCACCAACTTAAATTTAACTATTTGGACCTGCTACTTAAAATGCAGACTTTTCTAAGCATATGAAATTGGCTTTTGATACTCCATAGATATCTGCAACATGCATGAGCTTCTCGCTAATCAAGATAGCATATATCATTTTAAATTATAATCCTGAGAGCTTTGTTTTAAAATAGCGGTATCTGATCTTATATATTTCACTTCCAGATTTCATATATAGATGAATTTTGTGGCTCTCATTCATCAAGATGAATATGATATCCCATATATAATACAAAAATATTGCGGCTACGAATGGATATTGTGGATTTACATATGGAATTATACACATCTCTGCCTGAACTGTCTCCAGTATATTGAATATTGAATTTTTCACAGGTTTCTAATTGATATTTCCAGGATCGGTATATGCACAAGATTGACAAAGAAATGATTCATTTATTAACAACATAATACGGATTACATTGTATTTCTGGACACACTTTGAAACAATACATGTACTTACATATATATACTAGTCGAATGGGTATGACCCAACCATTGTGTCTATTCGAATGGTTGTGAACCAAACGACACACCCTTTAGGTTTGTAACTAACTTTACAGAAAATAACTAACTTAACTACTAACCGAAATAACTAACTTTCGGTTATACACTTTCTACTTAACAACTTTGGTCCTTCGTCTATCGTTATTTACATAATACAAAACTTATGCAATTAAAAAGGTGCAACATTTCCCCCTAATAGTTTAAGTCTTGTTCTTCGAGTCTTCATGCTCTTCTCCGCGTTAGTATCACCAAATCAAATCAGTTCGTTGCTATCTTTCTTTCGGTATTCCCAAATGATGTTTTTGTTGTCTCGTTGTTGTTTTACTTGTCCAATCAATTCGTATAAACAAAAGTTCTCGGATTTCCTTTTTTGAATTGTTTCTGGCCAAACCAAAACAAACTAGTTCAGCCCTTTGGCTTTTCTCGGTATTACTAACTTTTCACGTTGCCTTTCTTTTCCTTTAGTGTCCGACTTGAATCCTTCTCCATAACCGTGTCCTAGAACTTACTTGTTCTCGGCTTGCCTTCCAAACACCCTATGTGTTCTCGGTAACAACAAATCGTTGTTGTTTGTTGTTTTTTTCGAATTCCAAGTCCTTTTCACAAAGCTTTCCTCAAATACCTCTCGGTATNATAGAGGTCATAACACATCTGCATGAATACGATCAACACAAACCCTAAACACTTGAATACGCTTCTGTTCTTGATTTGTGCCTAAAACAAGAACATCACTTGGTCTTATCCCATAGAGATATTCGTGTAACCCAGGCATAGGGTCGAATAGTTTCTATTGGAAAGTGATACCACGATTTCAAGTGAATATCCGGTACTCATTGATTATCTTAACCCTAATCTGGAACACAGTGTAACACCTATTAACCAACATAAGATACCTTCGTCAGACGATCAGTACAGAGTGCTATGTCGAGCAATGTTTTCAATTGCATGTAAAATTTAAACATAAAACACTATGTACTACACTATATTAATGAGAAACAAGATGTATAATTATTTGCTGACAGATGGGAGACGATGACAATTAATCATTTGCAATCTTTTTTGTTTCGGTGTTATTGATTCAAACGGCCATATGAATTGTTTCATCATATGTTTGGATGCTTTTAATAGAAGTTCAGTTTTTTTCTCTACACGATGATTTTATTAGTTGGGCTGATTGTGTAATACAGTGACATAAGTTAGATTAGTATATATAAAGTTATAAACATCAACATTACTAGCTTAGATCATAACCGGCCATTTAGTCACTGAATCATTTACATTATACACCAACTTAAATTTAACTATTTGGACCTGCTACTTAAAATGCAGACTTTTATATTTCTTTTTTCTTTTTTTAATATAAATTTACCTTTGCACCAAAAATAAAAATAAAATGCAGACTTTTCTAAGCATATGAAATTGGCTTTTGATACTCCATAGATATCTGCAACATGCATGAGCTTCTCGCTAATCAAGATAGCATATATCATTTTAAATTATAATCCTGAGAGCTTTGTTTTAAAATAGCGGTATCTGATCTTATATATTTCACTTCCAGATTTCATATATAGATGAATTTTGTGGCTCTCATTCATCAAGATGAATATGATATCCCATATATAATACAAAAATATTGCGGCTACAAATGGATATTGTGGATTTACATATGGAATTATACACATCTTTGCCTGAACTGTCTCCAGTATATTGAATATTGAATTTTTCACAGGTTTCTAATTGATATTTCCAGGATCAGTATATGCACAAGATTGACAAAGAAATGATTCATTTATTAACAACATAATACGGATTACATTGTATTTCTGGACACACTTTGAAACAATACATGTACTTACATATATATACTAGTCGAATGGGTATGACCCACCATTGTGTCTATTCGAATGGTTGTGAACCAAACGACACACCCTTTAGGTTTGTAACTAACTTTACAGAAAATAACTAACTTAACTACTAACTGAAATAACTAACTTTCGGTTATACACTTTCTACTTAACAACTTTGGTCCTTCGTCTATAGTTATTTACATAATACAAGACTTATGCAATTAAAAAGGTGCAACATTTCTCCCCTAATTGTTTAAGTCTTGTTCTTCGAGTCTTCATGCTCTTCTCCGCGTTAGTATCACCAAATCAAATCAGTTCGTTGCTATCTTTCTTTCGGTATTCCCAACTGATGTTATTGTTGTCTCGTTGTTGTTTTACTTGTCCAATCAATTCATATAAACAAAAGTTCTCGGATTTCCTTTTTTGAATTGTTTCTGCCCAAACCAAAACAAACGAGTTCAGCCCTTTGGCTTTTCTCGGTATTACTAACTTTTCACGTTGCCTTTCTTTTCCTTTTGTGTCCGACTTGAATCCTTCTCCATAACCGTGTCCTAGAACTTACTTGTTCTCGGCTTGCCTTCCAAACACCCTAAGTGTTCTCGGTAACAACAAATCGTTGTTGTTTGTTGTTTTTTTCGAATTCCAAGTCCTTTTCACAAAGCTTTCCTCAAATACCTCTCGGTATTTCCCAAAAACAAACGAGTTGTTTGTTTTCTTTTCTGTCGTTGTTGTTGTTGTTTTGTCGCTCCAAAACGTTTTCCCCAAGCAGTCCTTTTTCCACTTGTTCTTCTCAGTTCTGTTTCACACCGCGTCCACAACACACCTTGAATACCTCTCGGTATTCTTTATCCAAAAAACAAACGAGTTGTTTGTTTTCTTTTTCGTTGTTGTTGTTCTTGTCTTTCCAAAACGTTTTCAACAAAACACTCTTTGATGTTTTTCTTCTCGGTATCCTTTCAACCGTATCCACAACAACCTTCAATACCTTTCGGTATTTTTCCAAAACAAACGGTTTGTTTGTTTTCTTCACTAATACTACTACGGTAGTATGTCTTCCAAACAAGAAAAACGATTTGTTTTTTCTTGTTGTTCTCGTTGCTTGTCTTTCTTCTAAACGCGTACCACAATATTCCTTTATTTGTCTTCTTTTGTTCCACACCGTGTTCTACAACAAACTCCAAATACCCGTCGGTATTTCCTTCAAAACAAGTGATCGGCTTGTTTTCTTTCTCGCTATTTGTTGGTCTTGGTATTGCTAACGTTTTCTTTTTCACAAAACAATCCTAGATTGTTTGTTTCTCTTGGTGTCTTTCAACCAATCCACAAGCAAACTTTCTTCTTACGTGTATAACACGTGTCCCTTTGTGTCTCCTTTTGTCAACCGGTTTCTTTTACTACACAAAGTATCCTTTTTCTTTCTTTCGTACTTGTTGCGTTAGAATAGCAACAATGGGTCTCCTTCTTCTTGACGTCTTATTCTTCCTGCTTGTCGCGTTAAAATAGCAACAGAGGGTCTCCTGATCTTTGTTGTCGTGTGATGTTAGTCACCAACAAAGTTCTTGTAACAATTGTTCTTCTTTGTTCTTTTGTTGTCGCGTTCACTGATCACAAAAAAAAACAGGCCACCAAAGTCATTTGGTGCCACACGTTTGTTCCTTCAATCTTCGTGTTCCTCTTCTTCTTCAAGAGTGGATTGAAGTCGTTGCTATCTTGCAACTTCCGTTGGTTCTGATCGTGCACTATCTTCCCCAACAATCCTTGGTGTCTTCCCTTCTAAGTCTTTTGATCAATATGATCAGAAGTGAATCAAAACTTGTAATCTTGCAACATTCGGCTCTGATGCCATATTGATTTTTTCACAGGTTTCTAATTGATATTTCCAGGATCGGTATATGCACAAGATTGACAAAGAAATGATTCATTTATTAACAACATAATACGGATTACATTGTATTTCTGGACACACTTTGAAACAATACATGTACTTACATATATACTAGTCGAATGGGTATGACCCAACCATTGTGTCTATTCGAATGGTTGTGAACCAAACGACACACCCTTTAGGTTTGTAACTAATTTTACAGAAAATAACTAACTTAACTACTAACCGAAATAACTAACTTTCGGTTATACACTTTCTACTTAACAACTTTGGTCCTTCGTCTATCGTTATTTACATAATACAAGACTTATGCAATTAAAAAGGTGCAACACAGTATCTGTCTCATGTTGGGAAATTGGTACTTCTCCTCAATGATTTGAAATATAGAATTCTGTATATTCCAGGACTATCAGAATTTATAAATTATTATGTTATGGGACAGAAAAGTCATATATGAATCATATCTTTGGGTCATACGAACAACGAACAAACATCCAAAACTTTTAATGTCTAAACCATGAACTAAGAATCCAATGATAAGTAAGCTACCTTCGAACTGTCTAACTACTTAAAATGTTGATCTGATTAAGCAAGAGAAAGGCCACCTCACCACTTTTAGATTTTAAATTGTTTAGCTTGCTTATGTATATACATATGACATCTTGGCATGTCACACATTACCTATTAATGGATATCTATGAAAGGAACAGTCAGCTTGACATGGAAAGCTAATTTTATAAACCTTTGTTAAAAAGACTGATATCAAATAAAGAAAAAGCAGCCGACCAAAAAGATGAAGCAACAACGTAAACGTACCACAATATTCCTTTCTTTGTCTTCTTTTGTTCCACACCGTGTTCTACAACAAACTCCAAATACCCGTCGGTATTTCCTTCAAAACAAGTGATCGGCTTGTTTTCTTTCTCGCTATTTGTTGGTCTTGGTATTGCTAACGTTTTCTTTTTCACAAAACAATCCTAGATTGTTTGTTTCTCTTGGTGTCTTTCAACCAATCCACAAGCAAACTTTCTTCTTACGTGTATAACACGTGTCCCTTTGTGTCTCCTTTTGTCAACCGTTTTCTTTTACTACACAAAGTATCCTTTTTCTTTCTTTCCTACTTGTTGCGTTAGAATAGCAACAATGGGTCTCCTTCTTCTTGACGTCTTATTCTTCCTGCTTGTTGCGTTAAAATAGCAACAAAGGGTCTCCTGATCTTTGTTGTCGTGTGATGTTAGTCACCAACAAAGTTCTTGTAACAATTGTTCTTCTTTGTTCTTTTGTTGTCGCGTTCACTGATCACAAAAAAAAACAGGCCACCAAAGTCGTTTGGTGCCACACGTTTGTTCCTTCAATCTTCGTGTTCCTCTTCTTCTTCAAGAGTGGATTGAAGTTGTTGCTATCTTGCAACTTCCGTTGGTTCTGATCGTGCACTATCTTCCCCAACAATCCTTGGTGTCTTCCCTTCTAAGTCTTTCGATCAATATGATCAGAAGTGAATCAAAACTTGTAATCTTGCAACCTTCGGCTCAGATGCCATATTGAATTTTTCACAGGTTTCTAATTGATATTTCCAGGATCGGTATATGCACAAGATTGACAAAGAAATGATTCATTTATTAACAACATAATACGGATTACATTGTATTTCTGGACACACTTTGAAACAATACATGTACTTACATATATATATATATACTAGTCGAATGGGTATGACCCAACCATTGTGTCTATTCGAATGGTTGTGAACCAAACGACACACCCTTTAGGTTTGTAACTAACTTTACAGAAAATAACTAACTTAACTACTAACCGAAATAACTAACTTTCGGTTATACACTTTCTACTTAACAACTTTGGTCCTTCGTCTATCGTTATTTACATAATACAAGACTTATGCAATTAAAAAGGTGAAACACAGTATCTGTCTCATGTTGGGAAATTAGTACTTCTCCTCAATGATTTGAAATATAGAATTCTGTATATTCCAGGACTATCAGGATTTATAAATTATTATGTTATGAGACAGAAAAGTCATATATGAATCATATCTTGGGTCCATTATTAACAACGCATGCATGGAGTATTTTGGGTCATACGAACAACGAACAAACATCCAAAACTTTTAATGTCTAAACCATGAACTAAGAATCCAGTGATAAGAAAGCTACCTTCGAACTGTCTAACTACTTAAAATGTCGATCTGATTAAGCAAGAGAAAGGCCACCTCACCACTTTTAGATTTCAAATTGTTTAGCTTGCTTATGTATATACATATGACATCTTGGCATGTCACACATTACCTATTAATGGATATCTATGAAAGGAACAGTCAGCTTGACATGGAAAGCTAATTTTATAAACCTTTGTTAAAAAGACTGATATCAAATAAAGAAAAAGCAGCCGACCAAAAAGATGAAGCAACAACATAACCTTCCGAAATGAGGTCACGAGTCAAATTTGGTGAAACAACTTTAAACCGCTCCATAGAAAAGATGACACACAAATCACGAATGACTCATCCAACTAAAACTTGTCATCTTTATGTGCATATAAATATCATGATCGATCCACAAAACATGAACCAGCACCTTCACCATTAAGCATTTCAAACTTGCAAGATAACCACCAAACACAGCAGTTCAATCACAAAGCATGGATACCAGACTTTCAAACACTGTCATGGGAATTCCGATCACATCAACAAGGGGCTTAATTTTGTCTAAACCTTACCAACCCCATTACTCTCTTTCTACTACCAAAAGCAGTGACATGCATTTGATTAAAAGTCATGAGGGTAAAAGTCTATTAGAAATAGTGAAACATAAGTTGAGTTATGGTGCCAAGATCCTACCACTTGGCCGCGAAGGAAAAATCTTCAGAAAGAATTTCAGTACCACGGATAGAGAGAAACTTGTGCATGCTTCTCGATGCTCCTTATACACCACAGCCGGTGCAATAGAAGGCATCCTCTTCATGTCAACTGAAAGGGTTGGATTCTGCAGTGATAGGTCCCTCAAAACATATTCAGCAACCGGGGAGCTGCTGAAGTTTCAATATAAGGTATCTATCCCATTAAGAAAGATAAAGGGAGTAGGAGAGAGTGTGAACGTGAAGAATCCATCAAACAAATATATGGAGTTAGCAACCATGGATGATTTCAGCTTCTGGTTATTGGGCTTTCCAAATTACAAGAAAACTCTAAGATACCTCCACCAGACAATCAGCTCAGCATGCTCAACCTTCTGATTTCAAACAACGTTCTTATTCCATGTAAATTTCAAATGTAAAACACGATGTAGTATGACTAGAGTACTCTATTAATTAGGAAGAAGATGTATATATGTTTGTGAGCAGATGAGAGACAATTAATAACAGTGATCAATTAATATTTTTGTTTTGGTGTTAATGTACGTGTTATTATCTAAATCTTCAAGAGTACTCACCACCATCATCTATTTCGGGGTTATTAATTCAACTTCAAGAAATTATCCACGAGCGTGCTAGATATATTTGTTAGTGGCTAATGTATGTGTATAAAGAAGAAGATTAAGATAATATTCCAATGGAAGTATTTACATCAATATGACATAATTTCTATAATCATCTAATTATCAACAAATTCCTATTTTGTGTATTCCATCGTTTCCATGAGTTCCGTAAGACGTGCAATGACAAAAATTACATGACATGACACAATATTAGAGATTTATATATAGACCTAAGAATTCATTAGAGTACACATCTTTTCTCTCAACTTAATATCTTAATATATGGAAAAGCATATTTTTCTGTAGTAGAATACATGCAACATCCTACACGCCCAATGCATCATTATATGTTTCTTATATATCAACGTATTTCTTCCAACTCTTTGCCTGGGTTTCACACTCGTAAAGTCAGAGCATCCAACTGTTTGGCAAACAAACAAAAGCCTTGCAGTTATGTGAATATGCATGATACAAGCATAGCCTTGTTGTTGTTGTTGGTTTTTTTTTCCTGATGCAATAATGGTCAATAGTGGTCACAAATGGTCAAGGAAGGCCAATGCGCAAAAATTCATTTCCAAACAAATTCAGCTATATTAGTTCTTATTGGTGGCCAATAGCACTTCTATATCAAGATTCTGAAATAGAACCCCGTTTTCTGCGACCTTTTGACATTGTTTTTCTTCTTCTTATTTTATTTAATTTTTTTGTAATAATATGGGACAAAAAGGGTATATGCAGAATCATTATGTATGCCATGTGCTATATGTATACATCATCCATGATGTAAATTTAGTGCTTAAAGGGGGATGAAAATATCAAAAAGATCCCATGTTCTAAAACCATGAAATAAGCAATATAGGATATTAGGATAAGAAAGGTCACTTTACACATCAATCAGATTAAACAAATAAAAAGACCATTATCTCACCATTCAACTTTGTTACCTTGCTTATGTCACTAGCATGTGACTTGCTGTTATGTTGATTCTAATATGTTTTCTCAGACTTTTGTGTCTTGAAAACTAATGGATATCTCAGAAAGGAATTGTCGGCATGACAATAAAAAAAAATGATCATATAGATCTTACTAAACGAGACAGTATCAATAAAGGAAAATTTGCCCATAACAAACCTTTTAACATGAGATCACAAGTCGAAAGGGTGGCTGAATCTATTCAATCAGGCTTTATTTCATCCTCTACATTTCTAGTGAAAGGGTTGCATTTTACAGGAGAGGTGTTAAAGTTCCAATATAAGGTAGGAAGCCTCCAATACATATCATGACACATTGGCTAAGTTTTTTTTAAAGTATTATATTGACATGGTTGTTTCTGTAGGTGTCAATTCCATTAGGGAAGATAATAGGAGTTGGAGAGAGCGTGAACATGAAAAGGCCATCAAAGAAATATCTTTAGTTTGTGACTGTGGATGGTTTCAACTTCTGGTTCTTGTGCTTTACAAATTATGAGAAAACTCTAAGATATATTTGTCAGACAACTAGTCACAATTGCTTGAGCAATTGATCTAGAATATTAGTTTTCGACTTCATGTAAATGTTAATAATACAACATTATGTTGTACGGCTACTTTCTAATGGGACGAGGATGTAAATATATTTGTTGATCATGAGATCGATTAGCAATTTAACCAGTCACCCATTGTTTATCTGTTTGGTGCTGTTAACCTATTAATGCTCTAAAATTTTGGGTGTCATGCATGAGCTCAATATTGTGCATTATAAAGCTAACAGAACATACATCTATTTATGAGAATGAATTACAGGCCATGAGACAATTCTACGCATTACAAAGCTAAACAGAACATACATCTATTATAAGAACATACATTGTTTTTTTTAATGGCATTGTTAATCCTAAAACACCTTGCTAGAAACTATGCTTCTTATAGAATCAGATGTTCTATTTGTACACAGTTAGTCATGCACAGAGATGGAGCCAGGAATTTGCGATAAGGGGGCCGGATTTTTTTCTTCTCAACTCACAAAGTAAAATAACTAAAATTCTAAATGGTAGGTTCTAATGATCACACAAGCTGGTTACAAACTTAAAATTTTGATAAGAAAAACACATTGACAACTAATAAAAAAATATTAGATGAAAATCTTTTGCATGAAACGGTGTCAAACTTCTCTTAATTCTTTTGTCATCTAAAAGTTGTGTGTGTGTGTGTGTGTGTGGAGTAGACCGAGCACCCCGTGGCTCCCCCACTGTCTCTGCCCTCGTCATGCATGCAAGCATAACCGATTCATATCTGAATCGGTGTCACTGATATATAAATTTGGCACATCTCTATAAAAACTCTATTACGTTGTGAATTAACCAAATAACATATCTTGGTTTCAAAATAAAATAATATCCTTAACAATTTAGATTTTTAAAATCTGTATGCTGTTTTTCTTTTCCAAATTTCTTTGGACACTAAAGGTATATCTAGAAATCACCTTTTGGTATTTGTACTAATGACATGGCCCATAAATAGTCTACTTTGGTTGAACCAATGGAGTAGAAAAGATAAAAAACTGCTCATGTCAAATGACCATAAGCTATAATATATATCATAAGAAAGATACCATCTTTACACCTCGATCTGATAATCAAAAATAAAGGTCACTCACCGCTTGTATTTATCTTTGCTTTTCTTGCTCATGTAATCAACTCACGACATGTTTCCGTTTCAATTATATATTTTATTTCTTTTTACAAACTCAAGGTTGTCCATGCAAAGAATAGTCAGCATGAACCGGGACCGGAAGTCCATGAAAAGAATATGCCAAAATTTGACATTTTTTTTTTTTTTTGCCCTCTCTATGGTTATATGAATATATATATATGGAGAATATAGAGTATATGCAGAATGATGCATGCCATGTGCAGTTTGTACTAATTATGACATGGCATTATTTGGTTAATCCCAATCTACCCGAATCCCACCCATTTAAGAGGTCAAACCCATTTTTTTCTGGACCATCAGAATTCAGAATCTTGAAATCAGTATGCCTTTTTTTAATGGGACAGAAAAAGGTATATCCCGAAATCAGCATGTGCTATGTTTACTAATGACATTGCACATATATACTATACTTTGGATTCAACGAATAGAGTAGAAAAGATTCAAAATGGCTCATGTCATCTACCCATAAACTAGAACTTACAAGATAAGAAAGCTATCTTCTTTACACCTCAATCTGATATAAACAAAATAAAGTCCATCACACCACTTGCATTAATATTTACTTTTCTTGCTCATGTAATCAACACGTGATGTGTTTCCATGTCAATTATATACATATTTTTAATTTCAAATCCTGCCCATTACCAAGTGACGGATATCTATGAAAGAAAAGTCAGCATGACAACCGAAAGTAAATGTCTAAACCTTATCGGAAGGGCCAATATCAGGAAAGGAAAAGTAGCCCAAAAAAAAGTGAAGTGCTAACCAGTCAAAATTGCTGAATCTATTCTCATGACTTATTTTAAGCAGCCATGTTCAAACCACAACTAAAGATGACAAATATATGAGTCATCCAACAGCTGCAAGTTGTTAGCTTTTGCCATGCACCTTTATCAGCTTATAAATACCACAGTACAGAATACATTAACCATCAAATTCAGCATTATTCATCTTTTCCACACCTTCAAAGCAGCTAACCTACATCAATCCAACATCATATATATTATGGATAACAGACATCCAAAAACTGTCACGGGCATCCCAAAAGTATCGACAAGGAGTCTACTCTTATCTAATGCGTATCAACCACATAACTCTCTTCCTATCACAGAAAATGAAGACAAATTTGCAGTCTCGACTAAAAATCATGGTAATAGTCATGCCCTAATATACTAACTTTTAACGACTCCATTATATTATTTGAATTTTCACGCTCGATCTAACTGAGTTTTTACTTTTTTTTACTCTCAGTGGGATTAGGACCAAAACTAATAGATACTGTGAGACACAAGTTGAGTTATGGTTCCAAGCTCCTGCCACTTGGCCGCGAAGGAAAAATCTTTAGGAGAAGTTTCAGAACCAGGGATGGCGAGAAGTTGTTGCATGCTTCTCGATGCAACATATTCACAACAGCTGGCGCAATTGCAGGCATCCTCTTCATTTCAACAGAAAAAGTTGCATTTTGCAGTGAGAAATCCATCAAAACATATTCTACAACATTAGAGGTGTTAAAGTTCCAGTATAAGGTGTCTATCCCACTGGAAAAGATAAAAGGTGTCGAACAGGGTACAAACTTGCAGAGGCCGTGTAAAAAGTATGTGGAGTTAGTGACCGTGGATGATTTCAGCTTCTGGTTCTTGGGGTTTCCAAATTACACGAAAATGCTAAGGTACCTCCGACAGATAACCAGTCATGACTGCTTAAGCGATTAGTGTCAAAAACTGTCCACATTTCTGGATAAATCTGAAACATACAAAGTTTCATGTGGTTACAGTGAAGCAGAACATGCCTCAAAAGGCATTATTAAGTGAAACGATGCCGTTCAAGTCTCAATGAATCGCTTGATTTGAGAGCAATTAATGTGTGGGGATAAGCCCTAAAGATCTGAAGAGTAATGAAGCCTATCTGTGCACTGTCAAGTATATGGACTTCAAGGTCCCGCTTCCATGTTTAACAGCAGATGAAGTTTTTGGTGTCCATTTGCATACGAGGTCATATGCTTAAGGTGCAAGATTGGTGGCCCATGATAGTTTTTGTACAAAGACCAAGTAGTATGGCCCATGATAGTTGGTAGGTTTGTACATAAATGGACCACATGCAAGACAATTTTGTCCATATATGCAGTAGCAAATGAGTGTTCAACTGCCCAACTGGCAGGCTGTTGAGAACTAGTTGCTGGGGAGCACCCACTGTGGCTATTGTAAATGTTAGCCTAAATTTAATCTGTATATGTGTAAAACAATTGTGCCATTATCAGAGATCAAGCTTAATTGGAGTCATTCCATTCTATCTGTTAACTTTGGGCCTTGTTAGAACTGTTTCCATCATTATCCTGAATATAACTGAAGTATANATTATCACTACAAGAAAAACCGCTTTTTGCGACTACACAAGTAGTCGCTAGAAGTGCCACATGTAGTCCCTATAAACCTATTGCGACTACATGTAATCTCAAAAAACACCATCTCTTATACCTCGTCGCTATAGGTGTATAGCGACTACCATCTTCATTTCTAGCGACTACGCTTGTTTGACTTTGACTTTTCCAGTTTTGACCAAAAAACTCTAGAGACACACCTGTTGCGATAACACGTAGCCGCTACAGGTAGTCTCAACAGGCTTGTTGGCCAACCCTTTTGCGACTACCTTTTGTGACTACAAGTAGTCTCAAAAGGTTTGTTGACTTTTTGACCAACCCTTCAGTGACTATTGTTTTGTGACTACAGGTAGTCTCAAAAGGTTTGTTGAGTTTTTTGACCAACCCTTTAGTGACTACCCCTTTATATTGTTGTTGTGAAAACCGATGTCAAACGTGTTTTATATTCAACGCGGTAGTGATCTAACTATATTTTGTTATCGAACATGACATACACCTGTCTCTTGGGGGGTCGAACCACACCAAAGATTTTTATACATCAAAGCACCTTTGGATTTGTAAAGTTGACCAAGTTCTTAGTTAATCAGATTATGGTGTCCAAACACCGCTTTAAAAATNCCACCATAAACTCAACAGAAGAAAAGGAAATTGTTGCTCTGAGCAAACTGTTGAGGTAAGCAATTCATGTTGGGCTGCTACATACTGTGGGAGAGAAGAAGACAAATGTGTGCCCTGATACAATATATGTACTCACGTGATGTTTTATAGCATATAAACACAAACCAATAACTTTGTTTGACACAAATATGTACCTTACGTGCACTGGCGGAGCTAGAAAAATTTACGTGAGAGGGTCGAAACAAATTTTTTTCGAGAAATACATTAAATGGGAGGGCCGAAATAATTTTTTTTCCCCGAAAATACACATGAAAACGCAAATAAATACACTAACGGGTTTAGACCTAGGGGGCCGGGACCCTCCTCGGTCCTCACATAGCTCCGCCCCTGCTTACGTGAGGAGATGATAATATGTATTGAAGACAATATAATATTGAGCAATAGAAGTAAGACAGTATCAAGATTTGATCGGAAAGAAGAAAAAAAAATGGTGGCTTATAAAACTTTGACGGTAAACTAGGGTTTGAGATAGTAGGTGTGACGAGGTGGTACAGAAGTGGCGGCTGATAGACCGAGTAGGTCTCAAGAGATCATACCTGCTCTGATACCATGTTAGACTATATAATTCCTCGTAGGTTTAACTTTATTGATGACTATTATTTATAATGGTAAAACCCTAATTTTCAAAACTCACAAACCGTGCTTGGGCCTAATTATCCACTAATACTTGATCCAGAAAAGTCATATATGAATCATATCTTGTGTCTATTACTAACAAGCATGCAAGGAGTATTTTGGGTCATAAGAACAATAAACAAACATCCAAAACTTTTAATGTCTAACCATGAACTAAGAATTCAACGATAAGAAAGCTACCTTCAAACTGTCAAACTACTTTAAATGTCGATCTGATTAAGCAAAATAAAGGCCACCTCACCACTTTTTAGATTTCAAATTTCTTAGCTTGCTTATGTCATATACATGTGACATGTTGGCATGTCACACATTGCCGATTAATGGATATCTATGAAAGGAACAGTCAGCCTGACATGGAAAGGAAATTTAACAAATCTTTGTTAAAAAGACTGATATCAATAAAGAAAAAACTGCCCACCAAAAAGAAGAAGTAACGACATAACCTTCCAGAATGAGGTCAGGAGTCAAATTTGATGAAACAACTTTAAACCGCTCCTTAAAAAAGATGACACACAAATCTCAAATGACTCATCCAATGAAAAGTTGTCATCTTTATATGCATATAAATATCATGATCTCCACAAAACATTACGACCAGCTAGCACCTTCACCATTAAGCATTTCAAACCTGCAAGATAACCAAAAAAAGCAGTCCAATTACAAAGCATGAATATTAGACTTTCAAACACTGTCATGGGAATTCCGATCACATCGACAAGGGGCTTACTTTTGTCTAGACCTTACCAACCTCATTGCTCTCTTTCTACTACCAATAGCAGTGACATGCATTTGATTAAAAGTCATGTGGGTAAAAGTCTATTAGAAATAGTGAAACATAAGTTGAGTTATGGTGCCAAGATCCTACCACTTGGCCGCGAAGGAAAAATCTTCAGAAGGAATTTCAGTACCACAGATAACGAGAAACTTGTACATGCTTCTCGATGCTCCTTATACACCACAGCCGGTGCAATAGAAGGCATCCTCTTCATGTCAACAGAAAGGGTTGGATTCTATAGTGATAGGTCCCTCAAAACATATTCAGCGACCGGTGAGCTGTTGAAGTTTCAATATAAGGTATCTATCCCGTTATGAAAGATAAAGGGAGTAGGAGAGAGCGTGAATGCAGAGAAGCCATCAAACAAATATATGGAGTTAGTAACCGTGGATGATTTCAATTTCTGGTTTTTGGGATTCCCAAATTACAAGAAAACTCTAAGATACCTCCATCAGACAATCAGCTCAGAATGCTTAAGCTTGTGATTTCAAACATTGATCTTAATTCCATGTAAATTTCAAATGTAAAACACGATATAGTATGACTAGAGTACTCTATTAGGAAGAAGATGTATATATCTTTGTGAACAGATGTGAGACAATAACAGTGATCAATTAATAATTTTGTTTTGGTGTTTGTTGGGTCAATATTTTACCCAAATATTCCCCACAAGTATTTGAACATAAAATAGCCAAATCACTCACTGAATAAAATAGTAAATGTGTGAGGGAGGTATCTTAGAGTTTTCAGGGTGTGATGAAGAGTATTGGTTGTATGTTTAGAACCTGATGATGGGG
>LBNU01022149.1:69995-98613 GCA_014162995.1 Artemisia annua | reverse complement strand
CTCCAAACCTGACGCATCAGGGCGATTGCAGAAGTGGAGTGTACTGCTAGGAGAGCACAACATATCCTATAGACCACGCACCGCAGTTAAAGGGCAGATACTCGTGGATTTTATTATTGAAAAACCAGATAGCGAGGATACAACCGAACCACTCAAGGTGGAATTACAAGAACCATGGATCCTGTTTACGGACGGATCGTCATGCGTTGACGGCTCAGGCGCGGGCCTCATCCTCACAAACCCAGAAGGAATGGAGTTCACATATGCCCTGCGCTTTGAATTCACTGCCACGAACAACGAGGCAGAATACGAAGCCCTAATCGCTGGACTACGAATTGCAATACGTATGGGTGTACGCAACCTAGAAGCAAATGTAGATTCCCGTTTAGTGGCCAATCAAGTGTCCGGGGAGTATGAAACTAAGGAGGAAAACATGATCCAATACCTCGAAAAGACAAAATCTTTAATCCAAGGATTTGACAGATTCATAATTAAGCAAGTTCCTAGAGGGGAAAACAAGAAAGCAGACGCACTAAGTAAGATTGCGTCTACAAGCTTCGCACATCTGTCAAAACAGGTATTAGTAGAAATCCTAAAAGACAAATCAATTTCCGAAAAGGAAGTGTCCACGGTCATAGAAGAAGAGGGCCCTACATGGATGACCCCTATCGTGGACTTCATTAGCAAAGGCATATTACCCCAGGAGAAAACGGAAGCTCGACGAATACGGCGCACAGCGCATAGGTTCGAGCTCAGAGACGGTGTCTTATATAGACGCTCATTCTTGCAACCATGGCTCAGGTGTGTAGGACCCCTCCAAGCGGATTATGTACTCCGAGAGATCCACGCTGGTTCATGCAGCATGCACTCAGGACCACGATCTGTTGTGGCACGAGCACTGAGGTCAGGATACTACTGGCCCACAATGCACCGAGATGCACGGGACTTGATACGCAAGTGTAGCGATTGCCAAGTTCACAGACCAATCCCACGCCGACCACAACATGAACTTACACCGATAACGGCGCCATGGCCTTTCTATAAATGGGGTATAGACATTGCCGGACCCTTCCCTGTTGCCGCAGGAGGATTGAAATACCTCATCGTAGCAATCGACTACTTTACAAAGTGGATTGAAGCGAAAGCAGTGGCGACAATCACGGGCAACCAAGTTAAGCGATTTGTATGGGATAACATAGTATGTCGCTTCGGACTACCCGGTGAAATCATATCAGATAACGGAAAACAATTCCGTGATAATCCGTTCAAAGATTGGTGCGAACAGCTGAACATCACGCAACACTTCGCGTCGGTAACCCACCCACAAACAAATGGTCTAGTTGAACGCGCAAACAGGAGCCTGGGCGAAGGAATCAAAGCGCGTCTGGACAGACACAAAGGAAGATGGGTGGAGGAGCTATCACATGTTCTCTGGGCGCACCGAACAACCATCAAGGTCAGCAACGGAGACACTCCCTTCTCCTTGGTCTACGGAACAGAAGCTGTCATACCTGCTGAAATTGGAATGCCAACTATCCGTACGGCGGAAGTTAATACTGCTACCAATGACGACGAACGGCGAATAGACTTAGATCTATTGGAAGAGAGACGTGAACGCGCAGCAATACGCGAAGAGAAAGCCAAGTCCAGAATGAAAGGGTACTATGACGCAAAAGTGCGCAGCACCTCATTCAGGCCAGGTGACTTCGTCTACCGCGAAAACGACTCAAGCCGCGCAGAAGACACTGGAAAGCTAGGACCAAAGTGGGAAGGACCTTACGAGGTCATTGAAGCACTTGGAAATGGAGCGTACAAGCTACGCGATAAAGATGGCCAGGAACTAGAACGAACGTGGAACGTTCGCAACCTTAAACGATGCTATCTCTAAATAGGCTACGGCCCAGCATGGACATTCGAACACTTTAGAAAGTGCCCCAATAAAGATCCATGTAATTTTATTTTTTTTTACGTCTTATCTAGATAAGTATTGTCTTTCACAAACTTGCAAGTATTAATAAAACATTCGCGGTTTCTAGCTAACTCCGCGAAAAACCTTTCTTACATTGTTATCTAAATACTGTTTATATCTCAATGTGTTGGTCACGATACCTTTAGCCTACATGGCGTGCATGCACTAATTAATACCCACGATGGTAAAAAAGGATGAGTTAACCTACTAAACAACTCGTTGAGTAAGAGGGTTGCAAACCCATCAACTTTGGATTACGTATCCTTGTTAAACACCTTGCGCTCAAGACGTTGGCGCAAGTTCCTTGCGCACCCCACGATGGATACGCAATAGGGGCACACTGTGCGCGTTTAACAACCTTGAAAATCAAGACTCTTGATTCTGTAAAATTTAATACAACAAGTAACTCTATAAAAATTCATACACGACTATGGATTTTTTTTAACTAAGTTAGTGAAATTCCAACACGACTTTGGAAAACCATGATATACTTAGATATTCCATGATATCTTTATGCAAAGATACATAAGCAATACGCGAACAACGTGTTTGAATAAACATAAGTGCTTGAAAAAGTATAATATACGCCAAGTACAAAAAACTTTCTTTATATATGAACGAACAAGTTTATACAAAAAGACAAGTCCAAAAACAATAAATACAAAGGCTACATGCTCCATGAGCGCCTCAATGTGCTGGTACTTCCACCCATTGCCTCTTCCTTTGAGGCCTGAAGCTGCTGCAGTATAGCCGCATCCTTAGGATCAACAGTGGCCACGGTGACTGGAACACCATCACTCCTAGGTAGATGCGCAGCGCCTATGCCGCACATCACGGCCTTCCCTTTTATGCCTTTTTTCTTTGCGCACCTGGTAGCATGGAAATTTAAAGACCTTTGTAAAGAAACCTCCTTCTCAATACGGAAGGGATCCAACATATGACGCGGATGAGCAAAAATAGGTACCTTCAGCTGCGACACATCCGGCTTTAGGAAGAAGTCCCCATGCTCCTCAGCCTTATCTTCCAAATGCCGCGGAAGAGTCAACCCTGTCATAATCACGTCAATGGGCTGATCTTGGGCACGCTCCAAACACCCAATATGAGGAAGCTCAAGCTTCTTCAAACCTTCCATGGCAGCAGTAAGGTCAGCGGCAGCATCAGCCTTGTACTCAGGGATCTCAGCAAGGGGCACGGTTAACTTCTCGGCCTCGGCAAGCTTGCTCATCGCCAAAGACTTGCCATGCGCAATAGCGCAGTTCACCACCTTGCTAAAGGCCCCGGTGACCTCCGGATGCTCCAGTGTACCCATAGCAGCAAGGCGCAACCCATTGCTGATCAACCACCTACAAAGCACACAAGTGTTAGTAGAACAAAATTTACATACAAGCTATGAAGATATAAGTGAAGGAATGATTACCTGCGCTCAGCAACAGATTGAACCAGGTGCGGGTACAACTCCTCATCAAACTCAATACTGAGTTTACGGAGCCTCTCTTCCCTCTCATCCAACGCAAACTTCACCCAACTACGGAAGGCATCCAAATTGGCAAAGTGCTGAGCCCAGTTCTGCTGAAGGTGCCCTAGCGCCCATAAGGAGTCCCTCCTATGGCGGGAAGCACCTAAGCGCTCCCTGTCCAGCTTCACCAGCAGCGACATCTTCTGGTCAGACAAAAGTTGCGCAGACGCCTCTACGCGCTCCAGTTCAGCCTTGGAGCTCAGCTGCTCAGCCTTAGAGCTTGCTAGTTCCTCCTGAATGGACGCCAGCTGCGCCTCCAGGGTAGCAATCTTCTCCTCATACTCAGCCTTGGCGCTCGCCACTAGCTCGGACTGGCGCGCCGTGACAGCAACCAACTCTTCCATCGCGGAGCCATAAGAGGAGGACTCTTTGCCAATGTCCCTTGGAGATTGCGTCCCATCCAGAAAGGGACTCTCTTCAGAAGACGCAGCTCCATCGCTGCTGCTCCTCACATGTTGATCAAAGGTCCCAACCTCTTGATCAACGCTCCTCGCATGCTGATTAAGACTCCCCACATGTTGATCACTAAAAAAAAAAAAAAACAAAAACATCCAAGTGTTAGTATACGAAAACAATTCGGACACATAAAACACTAAGTACATGACAAGTATACTCACATGTGCGGAGGAGAAGAGGGCCCACTCTTCTCAGCATCAGACATAGTTACGTCCCCCTTGAAGCCCTCAGCACCCTCACTGCGCCAGCAACAGAAATAAGTTAGACAATAACTTAAGAACAGTTTATAACAAATAAACACCAAACTTACCCTACGGTAGGTGCTTCATCCTCAGCCTCAGAACGCAACCTCTTAGAAGACTCCGCGCCATCACCATCAGCTGCCCTCTTGCGCGACAGCTGGATAACCTCTTCCTCCTCATCCGACTCCTCCAAGTCGACGTAGACTGCATTCTCAGCATTGGGGGGAGGCTGCGCGTTAATGAGTGCCTGCTGAGCAGGAGGAGCAACCTCCTGTATTGGAGTAATCATGGTCGCAGCAGGAGAACCCTCGGGTTCTGGTATGACCAAGTCCACAACGCGCCCACGCGTCGTCTCCAAAAGAGGCTCTTCCCCTTCCCTCAGAGGGCGCACCCCAACAGTAGCAGACTTGGGTACCTCCATGTCAACGAGCCCAAACAAATCCATCTCTGCGCAAATAACAAACGACAAGTATGTTATATAAGATATGGAAAGAAGAAAGCGCTTACACTACTAACGAGACAAAGAAGGCAGGATGAGCACCAACCCGAACCATCCGCAGCGATAAACGTTGGGACACAATAGGGCGGCTCGAAGTAATTGCGACTGATGCCCATGTGCACCAGAAACGCCTCCGGGTATGACCTGATGTGCAGACGGTTCGCGTCAATAGTCGACGCATGGTCCGGGTTGTACCACGTGTCTAAAGGGCGCTCATCCTTCTCCAAGGACATCTTGGTGTGGAAGGAAAAGTCAAATGGAAAGACGGCAGCGTCGATCCTAAAGAATTTCTCCCTCCAATGGGGGAGCTTGTCCACCTTCTTCGCAAAACACTGAAGCGCGCCTACGCGCTTCGTGAAGGTGACCCACCCATTTAACCACGACGTGCGATAGAACGCACGAAACAGGTGGAGGGTGGGAGGAATCGCTAATAAACGGCAATTGATCTCGAAGTTGGAAATTTTCCCAGCGCCTATAGGATGCAACTGGGAAATATGAAGGCGATAGTACACAAGAATATCCCTTAATAGTACGGTGATGGGCACGCGCTGATTCGCCCATTCGATAAAGCGCGTGTATATTCCCACTTTCCCATCGGGATAATCTGCTATGGTGTCGTCTGGATCAGGCACCACGGGATGCAGATCCAGCGGGATATAATAATCCGAGGAGAACTGAGTTAGCTCATCCTCGGTTAAATTAGAATGACAGTCTTCAAGCTGAACGACCATTTTTTTTGTTCTTAAGGGCGCAAGCGCTGATTACCTTGGCGTAAAAAGTTAGGGTTGCAGCGAAGATTTAGGAGTTTCTTGGAAATGGATAAACACTTTTACTGTGAAAAACACGGTAAAAATGAGGAGGTTTATATAGATTTCTCACTCACCACCGATGATTGACACGTGGATCCCACTAACTAAAAACGTGTGGATGGGGATTGAAATGGTACAGGACACGTGGATAGCCTCCCCATTTCCCGAGGTAAATGATTTGCAACTTTTCGCCTAGATACACTGCATGTGGATTTTTTGGCGGTAAAAACTTGCAGCCTTCCCGCGCACGAGTCGGGAAAAATCTGGGCACGGTAAGTCTAGCGACCGCATGTTTTTAGCATGCGCACACTAGACTGGGGGGACATGATGACGTATAGTCTACACCGGGTCATGAACCCGTTTGGTAAACAATACCCACACGCAAGCCCACTACGCGTGGGCCAGTTTCATACTAATTGGACTACCAATTAGACGGCTTTGGCCCACGAGGCCCAAGCCCAATGATTATTTAGGAATGTGAATAAACGATATCTCCTAATTATAGGATGTATATCAAATACCCGCGATACGCGGGACATACCAAGGTTTGCGGAACACGAAACCAACAAGGATTCGTGTCTATATATAGAGGGCATTATGACTCTCACAAAGGTACGACTTACAAACCCTAAATACCCACAACCCTAAAACACGATTACTTACTCTCACGCCAGAGGATAATCGGGGGAGACAATCCCTCGATAAGCCTAACGGTGTCTGTTACTTTCTTAGTGCGCAGGTCTCAAGCAATATCAACCAATTGATACGAGGAAAGGAACCCAAACAAGGAACGCCCAACTTTTGTATCAACAACCTTGAAAATTATCGTATCAAGTAGGCGGGTCGTGACATAGTGCTTTAAAATATAAACCCAAATCAAATAAGCTCGTAAGCCCGCATATAAGCTTAAACAAACACATCGGCTATATAAACAAAACAAACACCCGGTTAAGTAACCCACCTCCAGTTTCACACACACACTCGAAACCCTAACACACACAGCAATGGATTTCGACGAGTACGACTACTTAGAAAAAACCGTCGACAAACCTTCCACCGACAACCCAATTCCAGAAGATGACCACAAATCTAAGAAACCCAAACTAGACGACGAAAACGGTGCCAGCCGTAAACACCGTGACCGCGACGCTGACCGTCACCGTGACCGTGACGGTGACAGGTCTGACCGTCACCGTGACCGTGACAGGTCAGAGCGTCACAGGAGTAAAGGCAGGGATGATGATGAGAGAGAGCATAAGAGAAGTAGTAGAGATAGAGATAGAGATAGAGAAAGAGATAAGAAATCGAGAGATAGAGAAAGGAGTCCCAGGAGAGATAGGGAAAAGGATAAGGAGAGGGAGAGGGAAAGGGAAAAGAGGAGGAGTAGGAGTCATTCGAGGATTGAGCGAGAGCGCGAACGTGATAGGGAGTTGATTAGGGAGAAGGAGCGCGAATTGGAAGCCAGGGAAAGCAGGTCAGGAAAATTGTTTTTGTATTTTATCGGTTTTGTGTTGTTATATTGTGCATTGTTGTGGTTGTGTTTATATGCAGATTGTTTCATTGTTGGTGATTAGAACCATGGTTATTTGCGTTTATAGGTTTAATGAAAGTTGTTGTTTTAAGAGCGCGTTAGTAATCCTTATAGTTATTTGAATTCCGTTTGGTAGTAGATTGTGAATATAGGTCATCTACTAGTTTAGGGGTGTTTGTTTAAGCTTATTTTTGGGCTTATGAGTTTATGTGGTTTCGCCTTATGCTTCATAAGCCCATTTTGCCAGCTTATTTTAAAACTTATGGGCGTATATAAGTTTATTATGACATAATAAACTTATACAAAAGTATTAAGTTTTGAAATAATCTGGCAAAAATGGCCTTATGAAACATAAGCCGAAACCACATAAACTTATATGCGCAAAAATAAGCTTTAAACAACACCCCCTCTATGGATTTTGCACCATCTCAAGCAGAAATTGGTTTGTACATTGAGATATGTTTATGAGTGATGAGTGACTATTGTTGCTTATTAGTTGATCACTAATTTATGCGAGAAAGCTAGATGGAAAATTATGTTGTTTAGATACTTGGGGCGCGTCTTATAGAATAATTATGTGGTTTTGGATTATGGAAAGTTATGGTCGTTTTTAGAACCTTTTTGAAAATAGCTAAAGAAATAGAACACATGTTTAATTGAATATTTTCTAGAGAAGTTTTATGTAAGATAGAAGAGTGGCTTTTCTAAATTGTAACTAGACTGTAGAAAAGTGGGATATGTACTTTCCTACATCTTTTCTATATTTCCCCTTACACCTTTTTTTATAAATAGCATCTACACACATGTTCTGACTTTTCAACATTTTTCTAGAGACAAAAATCCTTCCTTTTTTTCTCTAAAAAATTCAAGATGAAAAATTAAAGAAAATTTTCCACAACTATACGCACCCTTAACAAGCTACTTTTTCTTAAATTAAGAGGGTGTGTAAGAACTATGTAGTTAAGATGCTTAACAAGCCAAGTATGTAGCTTCTAACTTGGGTTGAAATCGTAGATGGAGTATTTGCACATACTAATGAGCTAACAATGCGGAATATTCTTCACGGCTTCACTCAAGAAAGGTCTGTTGGGCTCTTTATTTTATACTTGACGTATAAGATTTGGAGCGAGCTCAATCTTTAAATGTTATTTAGATAATTGCCATTAAGGTTTCTTGTGGGCTAAGATGTTAACGATGATGTATTGCATTTTTAGGTTGGCAACGCATATGGTGCTGTTCCATTCTCTGAGAAGACATTATTGCTTTAATTCCTTCTATTTAAGTTCATTTTTGTGAACTATGGATTAAAATTTGCAGTATCAACTTGTTCAGTACCAATTATACTGTTCTGCAATGTGTCAAATTACAATTGTCTCAAGAACTCAAAAAAGATTGTAGAGAACATGACTTAGAATTTAATTTTATATTAACCAAGCACTAATTCCTATCTGAGTTTGTAAACGTGATAATTTCAAAAGCCCCTTGCAGAAATCTGTTGATGTGCTGCTTTTTTTCTATACATAAAATGAATTTGTTTATAAAGTGCATTTGTGCTAGGTCACTTGTCACTGAATGAAGATTATATTTTCTGATAACTTTAATATGTTATTCTTTTTGTCGATACATTGTGCACTTAAAATTTTTCCACAAAAGGTAATTACAGAATATCTATTGCATTTTATTCCTGGTTATCTTCTTATTTTGCTGTAAGTTGTGTTACATTGCAGGAGGTTGAAAGAGAAAAAGGAAGCTGAACCTGAAGCTGATCCAGAAAGGGACCAAAGGACGGTTTTTGCCTACCAGGTAAGATGGATTGGATCTAATTGCGATGTTATCTGACTATCCCTTTCTTGTATACTAATATTAAGCATATGTTACTTGCAGATGCCACTGAAAGCAACTGAATTCGATGTTTATGAGTTCTTCTCAAAAGCAGGAAAGGTATTGGTCAATTTCCAGGCTACTCCCATCAACGCTCATATCTTTTGTTTCATGCTATAATTTAATTAATATCATTGGTTAGTATCCAAAATGGGATCTTACTTGTAGTATACAATCAGCTTATACACTCCAGGTGATGTATTGCCACAAAAGTTCAGTTGTAGGTTTAAGTTCTAGCTGTAATTTATGATTGATAATTATGCAATATAAAGTTACTTGTTGTTAAGATACATCTCCTTCATGTTGCAGTAAATGCTCCTCTGCCTTGAGTTCAACTAGTAAATTGACTTTCTTGTGTCCCAACATTCTATTATAATTGGGGTGAGTGAATTTTTGTGGACATGTTAGTTGATGATATTGTGAGGACACTCCACTGTGGTAATAATATATATTATGGCCGTCCCTGGTGTTGTAGTATGATTGATCTGTTATGAAACTATGTGCTGCTGTTAATTTGGTTGTTCCATCATTTTTTCAGGTAAGAGATGTGCGCCTTATCATGGATCGGAATTCACGAAGATCAAAAGGAGTTGGGTGGGTCCATCTGTTCTAGTTTTCTTTTATTCACCCTTATGCACTTGTCAGATTATCAGTTGCAATAGACATGTTGGATGAGATAGTGTTTGGATGTTTCTTTACTACATGAAGTTGTTAGTATAAGATAATTAGCTGGTTTGAAGTGTTCTACAGATTTTGATTTCTTAAGAAGTTAATAGATAATACCACTAACAGAACAGTCTTATATTTGAAATGTATTTAACTACTATAATAGTACTTCCATTTCAAATTATCACATGTAGCTCTCCACGATTTTTTTAATTCATGATAGTGTTACAAACAATGTAGAGTATGGTTAAAGGTATTTAAATCGGCCACTAGGTCAAGAACAGAACACACACACACACACACACACGTATATATATATATATATATATATATATATATATATATATATATATATATATATATATATTTGGTTTCTACATAAATTAAACAATTTTGTTACAGCAAATTACGATCACATATACCAAACACTAGAGGGGGTTAGCACTTCAAGAGGCAACAATCAGTTTTACAAGGGAAATTTAAGACCTCTATATCTCTACATTTCTTAATATTATACACTATACAAGATCTGGAAAAAAAGAGTTTTTATGTTTTTGTTTGTGTTCAATTTTCTATAAAGTTTTCTTTATGATCAAATTCTTCTTTCCTTATATTATTGTTTATCCTACAGGTATATTGAATTCTATGATGCAATGTCTGTGCCAATGGCAATTGCAATGTCTGGTCATCTACTTCTTGGACAGCCTGTAATGGTTAAACCTTCAGAGGCTGAAAAGAATCTTGTGCAATCTACTGCTTCTACTGGAGGAACAGGGGGCGTTGCAGGACCCTACGGTGCAGTTGATCGAAAGCTATATGTGGGAAATTTGCACTTCAACATGACTGAACTGCAACTTAAGCAGGTAAACTATCTCTCTAAATCTTTACTTAAAAAGCTTGAAGATTTGTTTAAAAGTTGCATCAGTTATACTGGAAAGTGAGTTAGTATTTTGTTTTGATTGTTTATTTATGACTCATCTCCAGATTTTTGAAGCCTTTGGACCTGTGGAGTTAGTGCAATTGCCAACGGATCCTGAAACCGGACATTGTAAAGGCTTTGGGTTTATTCAAGTCAGTGTTTTTATTTATTAATCATTTTATTTCAACAGATTGTTTTATTCATCAACATAGACATATAACCCTTGTCCCTTCTATATTGAAGTTTGCTCAACTTGAGCATTCAAAAGCAGCACAAAGTTTAAATGGAAAGCTTGAGATAGCTGGGCGTATAATCAAGGTAAAATTTTATGCTCATGTGACTGCTCTATATTACAGTAACATTTGGCCTTTCTTAATATCCACTTCAAAATTTTTTTTGTAGGTATCGTCAGTTACTGACCATGTTGGGGCACAAGACACTGGAGCAAAAGCAGCCGATTTTGATGACGATGAAGGTGGAGGTTTGGTGAGTCCACCTGCTTGATGACCTCCACATATATTATTGTTTTATTTATCAATTTGCAAAAATCGTGTATAAAGCTGTTTAAATTTCACTATAATGTTTTTAACAACTGTAACATGAAACTAGTAGCATAGAATGTGTTGTTACCAAAAATTTTCTTTGTGTGTTCGTGTGTGAAATAGATTTTAATTTTATATCTTATTTTTTGTAGGCTTTAAATGCTCAATCAAGGGCGATGCTTATGGCAAAGCTTGACCGGAGTGGTATTGCATCAAGGTGAGTTTATGAAAATGATCAGTTAATTACATTGTAATGTTGTTTTTAGTACTGTGGTTTTTGATAGTAATGATTATTGCAGTGTGACTGGGACTCTTGGAGTTGGAGCACCTCTACTTAATGGATCTGGATCAGTTCAAGCTGGTGCTTTACCGTTTAATGGGCTATCGGCAGTCCCTGTTCCAGGCTTAGCCCAAATGGTTTCACCGATTGTTTCAGAGCCTATTGGGATACCCAGCGAGTGTCTTTTACTGAAGAATATGTTTGACCCTGCTACGGAGGTTTTAATTTTTCTGTGTGTTAAATTGTCATGTGCTCAAGGTGTGATCACTCTAGAGGTGGCAAGGGTTGACCCGAGAGACTCCCAAAGTGTTCTTCTTTAGTGTAAATTTTGGAAAAAGGACTTATGGAGATTTATGCTAGAACTTAAACTGTTTTGGACTTATAACCCTTAAACAACCTGTTCTTTTTTTGGCTTTACACGCTTGACCCTTTGAAATAAAACATAACCTAAGTCGAGTAGTTTATAAGTGTAAATGGGCGAAGTTGCCACCTCAAGAAAGCATGCATCATACTAAAATAATTTGGTTGATGTTTGAAGATGTGACCTTTAGTTGATAGTATATGGCACTGGAAATTAATTTTAGATCCCATGCCTTCTGGTGTTGAAGAAACTAACTCAAAAATACGTTTTGTAGGTTGAGCCAGACTTCGATCTGGACATAAAAGATGATGTGGAAGAAGAATGTTCCAATTTTGGAAAAGTGAAGCATATCTATGTTGACAAGTAAGTTTTTCCTTGATGCCTTTTGAGATACCATTATTATCTTGCTTTTGATTTTATGACGACGTTCTTGCTATTGTTTGACTATACGTTCCGATGGTAATGGTTTGTTTAAAACTAACCAGAAAGAAAACGTGTAATTTATCTACTAATTTCTTTTGTTAATATAACAAGTGATGAGCAAAAGTATTATATATTGTTTTTTTGTTATTATTATTAGTATTATTTTTGGTTCTCTATGCAACACTATATAATTAACCTTTTGGGCAACAGGCAAAGTGCTGGTTATGTATACCTGCGATTTGACAGTGTTGAGTCAGCCTCTCGGGCTCAACAAGCAATGCATAAGAGATGGTTTGCTGGCAAGATGATTTCTGCCATATTCTTGGTAAGTTGGCTTTTTATAATGTTTATACAGTTATCTTATTTATTAGGAAAAAAATAAAAATATCATCATTCTTTCTCATATGTTGTTTATGTTGACTGGCTCATGAGTTTGACTTCTAATCCATTGCTTATCAAATACAGCAACCGTACGAATATGATGCCAAGTTCAAAGGTACTGCTTGATCATGGTGACATTTCTCAACAAGAAGATAAATTGGATCTCAAAGTTTATTTCTACCTTTGCTGTTTCAAGTGTTTTAGTTAGCGGCTTGCGCATTACATTTATACTTCGCATGTATAATGATTCTGAAATTGCTATCATGGGATCAGTATCTTATTATGTTAAAACTAAATTAGATAAGGTGTTTGAATCAAGTGTGATGTAAGCCATTCTTCACCTTCCTTCAATCAAAAGATCAGTTAGAACTTCAGGTTTTGTTGTGTTCTTTTTCTGTTGTTACTCTAAATAACTCATTTTGCTTCCGTATTTGTTTGAAATCTTACTGTGGTGGTATAGTTAAAAGGTTATTGTTCATCGTGAAGGTATATATGCCACTTTATTCGCTAAATCAAGTAATTTATCAATTTTTAAAACTGACTAGTTGATTTATCATAGTCTGAAGTCTGAACAATAGGCTAAGCATTTTCAAAATAACCATAGTAGGGTTGAGCATCGGGTCAAAACCGAATCGAACTGACAAAAAGCGAACCCAACTGAAAGCTAACTGTGAAAAACATGAACTAAGAACTGAACCGAAGTGACCCGGTTTGGTTTGGTTTTGTGTCGGTTCGCTTCATATGGTTTAGGTGTGTTTTTCTCGGTTTGGCTCAAACCGGACTGAAACCAAAACCGAAAACTATAAATATATAGAACCAAAAACCGAACCTAATATGGCCGGTTCGGTTTCGTTCGGTTCGCTTGGCACGGTTTTCCGGTTCCGTTCAGTTTTGGTGTTGTTTACTTTTCTGTTTTGGATATCCAAACAATAATGTCATCTAAATGTGAAGGGTAAGATAGAATGACTGAACCACTACACTTGTTACATACATATGTTTCAGTTTTGAGAATATTGTTCACATCAAGGTTTAACTAATCGAAAAGTTTAAAAAAAAAAGAAAGATAAAGTTTATGGTCGGTTGGACAAACATTGTTGTGATTAGATCTTGGAATAAGCGGCGCAGGTAGAAGCAACCAATTTCCACTTGTAGCAAAACATGTGAGTGAACATGGGGTTGTTTATTGCGTCCACATTGGGGTCCTCGATAGATATATTTAAGGTTGTTTTGTTAGGCTCAATTTTGTATTTCGTATCCTTAATTCTACCTTTTTTAATCAACTGATTAGTGATTATGGCATCCGAGTCAGAGTATCTTTTTCTCCCATTAGCTATAAGGCTGTAATGAATATATAATAGTGATTTTTGAAATATTTTTCAGGGTTTAATAATATTATTCTGTGCTTAAAGTTCTTCTACATTGAAAGGTTGCAACGGAGAAACAATATATTAAACTTGAATAAAGACTTATTTCCGGAGTCAATATATCTTTTCGAAACTTGAAAAAGCCTCATAAACGTAAAAATATATGCAAACAAACAAATCGGGATGGTTTGCGTTTTTAAGGAGTGAATGGACATTCCATCACGTTCCACGTTGAAATGGGGAAAAAACACGTACTCTTATCTAATGAAAAGCATATGAGGAAATTACATACACATTTCGGAGTAATAACACAAACACAAACATCTCATTTTACTATTCGTTGATTTTGGCCCCATTCTTCCTATTACGAATAACACAAACACAAATATAAGATTGTAGAAACACATAAATATTATTTGCCGTCTCAATATTATTGTCCACTTTTTCTCGAACAAAATAATTTTTCGTACCTAAATATAAAAGTTGAAATAGTTTAAGTTTACCTTACTACCCCTAATCAAAGTTATTGTTTACAATGTTAAATGAAATAATTAATTAATAGTCAAAAGGTAAAATTGTTTTTTAGTGACTTTTATAAAAATATTTATTCTTCCTAATCTGTGTGTTTTTTGTTAGGGAACAATAATTTTGAGACGGATAGAGTAATATTTTTTGAACGAAATATCATTTGATTGTAGCAATATCATATGTAATATGAATTTAAATAATATTCGATTATTTATTCTCCTTCTTAAAAATGTTATTCACACCCCTAAATAAGCCCTAAATGATTGAGCAACGAGGAATTGAGCTATCGCGCGTTGCGACGGAGCCAATTTAAAATAAATATGGTATTTGTTCTAAATTACTTTCGGTTGTTTGATGACATATTACAACAAAGTTGTTTATGTTTGTATTATTTTTTTGGGTTATATTTTTACATGGTTATAGGTTTCAAATCAAACTTTTGATTTTTTTGAACGATCGAACTTGACATTGAACACATACATAACACTTATGTATATATAACATATACATAAAACAATCCTTCAACTCATACCCAAAATGCATGAATAAACTGAAATATAAACAAATCAATAAATCAGATAAAGAAACAATTTTGTCTTCCAAAATACATAGTGTAAAAAAAGAAATACACACTTACATTTAATATAACATTCTAAAAATCACAAAGTCAAAACATATCCTACTCCATTTATCGTGTACAAATGATTATACCCTAAAATTGTTATGAACATATCCAAAGACCCGTAAATACAGCAACTTCCATACTCAATACTTTCCCGCAGCCCAATCACCATTGAAGTAAAGTTTCATAGCAAACCCAGATACCCCTAAGAATATCGATCAACGCTTTGTCTTCGATGTTGCTTGCAAAACATGTTTTTTGGTCGCATGGCTTACCTGGTCGTTATCAACAACATTCAATGCTTTGTACAAATGAACAAATATATAACATACATACATATTTCATGACATATGCATAAACAAATACATAAAATCAAATGAACACTTACTTGATTTCGGATGGTATATAGAGTGATCCGCCGAGCCCTAACTAATGTGAGCAATCCAACGATACCAAGATCATACACAACATGAGTTAAAGTGAATCACCAACAATTATGTAACCATACAACTCGGCCCCTTATGAGTAAACATACACTAACTCATTGGTGAAATATATGGTTGCAAGGCGATATCACGTGTATTGATATTAGTCAACAACTACTATAATACAAGAACAAGACAAGAACCAAGAGATCTAGGTTTTAAATCCTACAATTCACGGTTGAAAAGGAGGCTTGAGGAGAGGAGAAAATCGTTTTTAAGGTTATGGAAAAGTGTTAGTCAAAAGCCTAAACACCCTCTCCTTATATAGTGAAATATTGAAAATCAAATTCAATAATTTCCAATATAATTTTGCCCCCCCCCCTTTAAAATGGTTTAAATAAAAAACATTCTTTTATTTCTTTTAAGCATTAGACATCCTATATGACTTATGACATAAGTCATTTCATTTCTAGTTAGTCATCGGTTAGTTAACTAGCTTAGTTACTTTTCCGAGTACCCGATTCCGTAAGTCTTTATGTAATACCATGTATACTACATATACATATATAGGATCTCTATCGTGTGACCTCATAGGCCAACAAAAAGTGATTAAGCGTGTAAGACCTATCCGTTGTCTGCAAATGCAACACTAAAATTTTATTTTACCATCATAAATGTATAAACTTGGTCGATTTAACACTAAATTTAAATCTACCATAATAGATATCCCGGCTCAAAAGAATCAATACAATATCTAAGTCAACACCTACATGCATTTTAACCAATTAAAACCATTTGGTATCAAACTCTAAAACTAATTTAAACAAAACACCAACCCCCTATTTATACTAATCCTAGCACCACTAAAATAAGAAACAAATCAATCAATAATTGCCTAATAAGAAAAAAAGATAACTTATAAAAATAAAAGATAACTTAAACTAAACCGCATCATTCTCTCCCTCTTCGAAAAAAACTCGTCCTCGAGTTTTGCCTTCGGAACAAAGTCACCTGGGTCAAATGGAACATCACCCAAAATCATATTTGGACCACTATGTTCTTCTCCCGAAACCAATCCTCCCATTTGTGGCCCATCAACTAAATCATTCAAATTCTTTGACCCAACACCATTCTGTATATTCATGCAACCCTCTTTATTCGGCCCATCCACATGCTCTTTTTGTTTTTCTATGGGTCCACCATAAGCCACCGTATCACCATTTGCAACCGACAGAACTAGATCATTAACACCACCGATCTCGGTCTTTTCACCCATCACAAAATCACTCAAAATACCAATGGATTCCTTCGCACCCTCGAGACTGCCTCCGGTAATCTCTTCTTGAACGGTACCCCCCTCTTGAACAACAACCACGTTCAAGGCTCGTGTAACCCACCAATAATCTTCGTTACTCACCTCTTTGTCTCCATAACAATCGAAACAAGGATGTGATAAATATAGGGTGCTACAACTCCCAGGATACTCCTCCTTCCCATAGTTCTCATCCCGGATGAAAGACTCTGAGTCGGTTTCCTGAAACTTGTAACCATCGCCTTCTTCAGGATACTCCTCTTTCCCAACGATCTCATCCCAGATGACATCCTTTGGGTCATTTTCCTGGATCATGCGATCTTGCGAATCGAACACAGTTTTATCGCTGCCTCGGTCGGCGATTCGGCGAGTAAAAAGGTAGTTCTCATCACGCAGAGCCATTTGAATTAACCAAAGCTCCGATACCAAATGATGCAGTTTCACAATCAAATGGCTCAAGAGATCGGGATTCACAAAAGCTTTAAACCTTCTTGGTTTCTTATTTCATTCAAACTCAAAAACTAATTTAAACAAAACACCAACCCCCTATTTATACTAATCCTAGCACCACTAAAATAGGAAACAAATCAATCAATAATTGCCTAATAAGAAAAAAAGATAACTTATAAAAATAAAAGATAACTTAAACTAAACCGCATCAATCAAACTACTTAAAACCTTAACTTTGGTAACATGTAACATACTTATGATCAAATGAGAAAGAAACTAAAATAAGAATGATAAGAAGAAACCATAACACACATCTCACTTTTCAAGCCCAATTGTCACACCTATCTCACCTTTCATTAAAATATCCACTTTTATACAAACATGCCTCACAATATATCCTACACACACTCACAAATCATAAACAATAATAAACATCCTCATTTTGCATAAAACCCGAGTAGTGTGAAGCTCACATTTCTTCCTCCTTTTTCCCTTGGCTCACGCACTACCAGTCACACCCACAAGGTCAAGCGTGACAAACACGTCTCACTCATGATCAAGCGTGGCCATAAGGAATAGCCTTAAAAATTGTCCAATGTGACTAAAAATTTTCTACTTAACCACAAGGGGTGACCCAGCGGTAAGAATACCAGCCTTTCAAAGAGGAGGTCAAGGGTTCGAATCCAATGGGGAGAAAATTAATCCCCTTGTGGCCACGGAGGTTCACCTGCGCCGACTCCGGGCTATCCAAAAGGATAGTCGCCATGGGATTAGTCGGCTCGCAATGTCGAGTCGGAAACCCATGTTACCAAAAAAAAAAAAAAAAAAAAAAAAAATCTCTTATTTTTTCTCATTTTAGTTTTTCTTGTCACCGAATCTTTTTCCAGTAGCTTAAACCCTAATTTTAACAATTAAGAAGTTTGAAAATATCTAAAACAATAGATTAAAAAAACAAAAAGATAAGACATAGTTGTTGTTGCCATTTGATACTATGATATTTACACACAAAACACTTTGTGGGCCCAATTTAATCTTCTTCTTCTTGTACTCCAATGGAGTCTTCATCTTCTTCTTCTTCTTCAGATGAATCTTCATCATCATCTTCATTAGATCCTCCATTTGAAACCCTAACTGACACGTCATCATCATAATCATAATCTCACCTGTATATATATAACTACTTCATCTCTTCAGTTATCGGTTATTACAAAACCCTAATTTACTACTTTTTTTAACCTAGGGTTAGGGTTTCATATTTACTTTATGCTTTTTATTTACTGCTACTGATTAGTTTTCTGTTACTTATAACTGAATTTGGGGATTATTGTTTAAGGTTGTTAGTAGTTATGGCGGTTAATTCGCATTCCGAACCCGCGAAAATGGAACAAATTATAACTGAATTTTTCGCCAAAAGTTTGCATATAATACTTGAATCTAGGTGCCCCTTTGTTTCGTCTCGTAATTATAGCGGCGAACAGATGTTATTAATGAACTCCCCTTCGTCCTCGGGTTCTAGTAGTTCCAGTATGCGACCTAGGGATAAGTGGTTTAATTTGGCTCTTAGGGACTGTCCTGCCGCGTTAGAAAACATTGATTTTTGGAGGCAGAGTAACTTAGAGCCTATGGTTGTGGACGTTGTTTTGGTTAAGAGGGGTTACGTTAGTGGGTCGAGTAAGGAGAGGTTTTCGTACGGTGAGGAGTTTGGGTGTGACGGGTGTGGTGAGAAGGTTATTGAGAGATGGGTTGTGCAGTATGAGAGTAGGAAAGGGTGTAAGGAAGGGTCGACCGGGAGTAAGAGGTCTAGTGGAACGAGTTCACATATGTTGTATAAGAAATCGATTTTGCTTTTGAGGTCGTTGTATGTTACTGTTAGGCTTTTACCTGCTTATAAGATTTTCCGTGAGATAAACTCATCTGGTCAGATTCGGACGTTTAGTTTGGTTCATAAGGTGTCGTCCATTGTTGAGCCGCTTGCTCGTAGGGACGAGGCTGAAATGCAACAGTTTATGTTTACTCCTGTGGATACTTCGTGTGGTAAACTTAACATTTCGTTATTGTATCTCCCTTCGATTTCTGATACCACTTCGGAGTCATCTACACCAATGTCGCCACAGTTTATACCGGATTATGTGGGTAGTCCGTTGGCGGATCCGTTAAAGAGGCTACCTTCAATTCCCATGCCGCAATATTCCCCATCGTCGTCTCCGTTTGGAAGACGACATAGTTGGAGTTACGACACGAGTAGGGCGTCACCACCTTCTGCATTACCATCACCTTCGCCTACATATTCTGAGTCACGAACTTTGTATTCTAAATTTGGTAGCCATCGTCCACCCATAAGTTCACGATACCCTTCATTAGAACCAGTTCAAGTTCATAATAAGGATATGGGTTATGATGAGTATTCGCCGTCGCCTAATTTTTCACCTTCTCCGTCACCATCTCCACCCATTGGAAATGATATGTTAAAGGCTTTGTTACGGTCTGATAGTGCTCCTATGTATATACCTACTTCTAGGCTTGGGGACTCGCCTTTGTCTCACAGCAAGAGGGCTTTGCCGTTTTCGCCTCCTCTCAAAGCTATTAAACCAAGTCTTTCTTTAGCAGAGAGAAGCTCAAGTGCACTCCAGGGTGCTACAAATGCTGGCAAGGTACTTTTATATATCAGTGCTTATTTAATTTTGTCTGCTTATTATAGGATTTTAAATCGCCTCAAACGGTGCTTAAATGAGTGAGATATGATTATAATACTGCAGGATCCGAATGCTGTCTGAAATGCAACTGTTTTACTTTATTATTTTTTTTTACTTGCTATGTTTGTTAGGATTTTGGGTCAAAGGATCATTATAGGATATTTATAGAACAGAAGTGTGTCGTTCAAGGTACATAAAATATTCAGCCAGAGCTGCTCCTGTATAAGGAGCGAGGTAATCGAAATAAGGAATCTCAATATTAAATCCAATAATTAATGGCGTATCTAGTGACTAAGATAATGACAAATAATGAAGTTATCAGTACTTCTGCTTGTGTTTGTTGTGAGTTGTACGTTCTACTTAGAGTTGCTCGTCATTTGGAGTATTTTGCTTGTTTTACAGTCGGGATTTTTTGGTTCACTTTATAGCCTTATAAACAGAGCTGAAAGAGAAGCTCAGTGAAGGCAACATAAATGAATTGTATGTACCACATGTTTAGGAGCTAGCTAGAAGTGAGGGAAATTTTTTTTCCATCAGCTTCATTTTGTTCGTTAGTTTTCGTTATGCTGTTAAAATTTAGGATTATACATCAAAATGGCTTATCAAGTTATTTATTCTCTATATAGATGTTATCCCTCCGGGAAGAAGAGAGTGCAAGACCATATGGTGTGAGGATTTTATCCACCAGCTCCCCACATAAATCTTCTTCCAGAAGTTTTAGTAGGCTTTCGTTCGAAGATAGTTATGATGACTCTGACTTTTCAGGGCCCTTTGTGGTGGATGAGGATGAAATGATTGATCCTGGTAGCAGGTATGTAAGCATAACAGTAATTACTGTTTCTTGTATGATGCTGCATATGTCGTCTTGTGAACTTTTCTTGCTATCTATCTCGGTTTCATGTGAAGTATCTAAAAGTTAAGGGAAAACATGGGATCAGAGGCTGATACCCTAATTGGATTAGGTTACATATAGACATGAGTGTGAGTGTTAGCGGAGAGTATTCCATTTTCTTAGAGAGGTACCCGTTGTATTCTCATCTTTTGATTGGCAGTGCTATTTGATTAATTATTGTTTCCTGCATCGCATGCACAGTGATTTATCATTAGCCTGCTTTCCTCATATATTTAGGAGACTATGACCATTGATTGGTTCCGCTTTTGTGGTAGCATGTGAGTTCCGAGTATCATTTAGTAATCTGTAGCAGCAGTTTAGACCTTAGAAATGCTTCAAGTAACTTTTTCCCTTGTATTGAAATATCATATGTTTTTAAAATATCATTTCTGATTTTTGTTTTCATTTTTGTTAAAAAGATAACTTTCTTCTTTGAGCCTTTGGATAGTCAACGACTTCTAGAAGTGTGGTCATGGGATAAAAAATGAGACATTGAGTCTAAGAGCCATTAGAATTAAACTGTAAGTTCGAAAACACTAGTTAATTGGCTGCCGGCCTTATTTTGCTATGTTTTAGTAAGGTGCAAGAAATAAGGTTTTCTAGGTGCTCTAGTCTGTAGAATAAATTGATAATCGATGATGAGAAATAGGCTTATCGATCATTAAACTATGTGTTCTTTTTTATACAAGGAATGACTGCATACAGTTCTCATGTTATGGTGGGCTCACTAGTTTACACTATTGTGAGCATTACACTTAACATTTACAGTATTTCTGTACTTTGAATCAGTTTGCTCCTGGTCATGCTGAAGCAACGGTATAATTACATATGTTTATGCATTTTCTTTGTTAGCAATCCATATATGTGTTCAGCCATGGCAGCCTAAGTTCATTTTTTGACATAGTGATAGTGGAATAATGATGTTGCCCTTTCATGTTCCTGTTCTTTGCATCCCTTCACCTGGAGATTCTTTTTATGCAATGGCACTGCTGCACATTATTCTTTTTATTTTTCTTTTTTAAAGGCACATTTTTTACTGTGTCTCATTTTGATGTTTAACATCAATACATGAGTAAAAATTTGTAATTATATGGTTCTTTTGCTTAAGCTATGATTTGTATTAATTTTTTTAAGAGATACCCCATGCAAGTAAAGAAGATATTGTAGAATGTTATAAAACTTGTGTAGTAGCTCTTTTTTCACCTTAAAGCCAAAATTATCATTTGTAATTAAATCAATGAAGACTGACTGGTCCTCGGTTGTCCAGCATGAAAAGCCATCTGATAGGTGTAGTAGGTGAAAGTCTCATTCCCGCTTTTCAAGCAAAATAATTTGTCCCGGGCAAAACTTATCTTATAGATTACGTACTCATTGGCACATCACTGGATGGTCATACAAGTTTCTGTAGATGTACTTTATCTAAGCTTACATATATTAATCGGGATTAAGGTTGAAAGACAAGTGAGAGCTGAAAAATTGTAGCAAACTAAGAAGAAACAAGGGAGGACAAGAGTGTGCTCAACAGCTTACAAAGAATGACTTGTGAGTAGTCAATGACTCAATGTCATCTATGATATGTGAGCAATACAACCTAGATATATCAAATTAACAGTAATCACCCTAACTGGCGAAATAGATGCTTGTCTTGAAGATAGTAGTAGCAAATGATACAGATAAATATTTATATTGCCTGATATAATCATAACAAACAACAGTTACAGTGATACAGTCATTTTCTTTAGTGTAACGGTGCTAAGTACAGAACAGAACTGCATGAAACTCACTAAAAGAATACATTTTTTTGCTTTTGACTTATCTCCTGTGAAGTTATATTTTTGTAAGTTCTACCGGTCCTCAAGTTATTGGGTTGGTAGGTTGAAAATGCCTCCTCTCGAGTCAGTCTCCTTCAGAGCTCCATTTACAGGTGACAGCAGTATATTGACAGATAGATCACCTAGATAGTGTTTGTCATCTTAATATGTCATACCAGTTTACTTAATATCTAGGATCAAATATTATGAATCCAAGACCTGATATAAGTTATATGTTCGAGTTTGGTACAGCTTTCATGGTTAATCTAATCGTTTTATTTTGATGTTAGACCTGTTCATGTCACATATAAAGCCTGCTGTTGTTTGTGCATAATATTTGAGTACCATGTTTAGTAATTTTGACACCCTGTCTCTCGCAGACCTGGTTCATCTGATCAATCGGGAAATCTAGGCACACCACACGAACATTCGGGGCCATTTACACCAAGAAAATCACAAGAGGCTGCAGTTGGTGCTCTTGTTCAGATGCTGAAGAAAGCACCACCTCTTAGACAAGACTTGAATCCGTCACAAAACGTGTATAATAAACCCTCAAGGCCTGAAAATTCATCCAAACAGATTCAAGTTCCACCTGTTACTGAAGTTGCTTCTTCAAATCTGGATTCTTCTCGGGTTTCTGGCGTCAAGACCACTTCTGATGCATTAGATGAGCTCAAAGTGTACACGGACATTAAACAGCTGTTAAAGCAATCCGGGAAGTTCTAGAATGAACAGTGATGACGGAAAATGTATGGAAAAGTTTGGAGTTCTTGTTTGGTTTTTAAGTCTGACTGTGATTATAATGATACGAGTTGATCATGATGATATTGGTTTTGTTATGTCGGTGTTGTCTTTGTAAATATTTCAGATGTTCGTATATATGGTAGTTTCATACAAATTTGGCTTGTTGATGCCTCGACGGTGCACCATCAAGAGTATTGTGGTTTGCATCTGGCTTGTGGTTATGAACAAAGTGAATATTAATTAAACGTATTACTTTGTTGCTTTTTGTGCCATATACCAATTGGGAAAAACTGGAATATATTGTCTTGGTTGGTTCTAGGGTGATGGTTTGGTTTTTATGGGTTAAACGTTTAAAATGTCAAATATTATAATAACAAAGAATCATTAGAGCATGCGGTAACGTGACCTCACACCCCAAGTTAAATGTTAACGCGCCATGTTAACGCGGTGCGTTAACTTACCGAGATAGAAAGGCGAGAGGTGCGTGGGCAAGAGCTTAATGTGCGTTAACATGCATGTTTGTATTAAAAAAAAAAAAAAAAAAAAAAAAAAAAAAAAAAAAAAAAAAAAAAAAAAAAAAAAAAAAAAAAAAAAGGCTTTTCCAAACCCATTTTATTACAACTATAAATACCCCTTCACCCACACCAATATTTTTTCAACACCTTTTCACTATTTTTTTCATCTACAATGACACTTCTATTAGCACAAAAAATAATAATAATAATAATAAATAAATAAATAAAAATGTCGGGCGGCAACAACAACAACTCGTTTACGAATCTTCTCGGTGGTGGTTAGAATAACCCATACGCGGGTTCTTCCTCAAATCCAAACGAGGGTTCGTCAACACCGATTTGGGGAACCCAAACGATTTCGGTTTGTCGAGTCAAGAAGCTTACGAACAACATCAAGCCATGCAATATGGCACGAAAGTCAACAAACCGACTTAAATTCCAATTTCCAAAATCTTCAATTCTCTCAACACTCACAACAATCCCAAACCGAAACATATGAAGTTCCGGAAACACCTATTTCTCCTGCTAAACCAAAAGGCCGTGTTAAGCGTAAGTCAAAAAGATCCAAAGAACCTGTAGAAGCCGAGGCTGCAAATACTGAAAAAGCGAAGGTGGAACGTTGGACGCCAAGTGAGGAAAAGTTGCTTGCCGAGTGTTGGGTGGCATGTTCCGAGGATTCGACGTTGGTGAGTTCACAATCTAAGGATACGTTATGGCAACGTATAAGAGCCGAGTTCAATATAATAAGTCCAAAAGACCGCAACAAAGATATGCTACAATCTAAGTGGAAAACGTTGAACCGTGATTGCATGAAGTTCAACGCTTTTTACAAACGGGCGCAACGCGAGCAAAAAAGTGGGGAAAGTGAAGTGGATATCCTAACACGTGCTCACCAACTCTATCGTCAAGAAAACCCGACGTTCATGAATGAAGACGCTTGGAAGGTGTTGCGTAAACATCGAAAATGGGACGCGCCGGACCGGTTGATTTAACCGGCGACGTCCCAAGCCAAACAAACGAGGCTTTGTTTTGTCATGACGCAGAACCACGACCCATTGGCAAAAAGCGGGCTTCCAAGAAACAAAAATCTGAGACAACGACAAGCACCGGAGGCACGGCTAGCACCAATGCTTCCATTTCTTCGTTCGCTTTCGCAGAGATGATGCGCGAAGAGTATCGGTCAAAACGTGAAGAGGCGAGTAGGGCGTATCAGGCGACCGCAGAAAATCAAGCCGCACAACAAAGGTTGAGGGAGCTAGAATTTTTGATGTGCGACACTACCGGCAAAGATCCNTAATGTAGTGTTGTGTTTGAATTAATGTTATGTTTTAAATAAATGTTGTGTTTGAGTTAATGTTATGTTTAAATAAATGAAGTATTTGTTAAAATTTGGGGTTAAAATTGAAAATAATTGTGGTGGAAGTGAGTTAAGGTGAGTTATGTTACCGGGATTGAAAGTTAAAAGTTAAGTTTAAGAGGTAAAAGCTGATGTGTCGCTGATGTTACACTGTGGCAGTGAGTTAAGTTTTAACTCGCAGTCACCTTACCACATGCTCTAAGATTAAAAATCAAGAAATGGCAATTACAGTAGCACAAATAATTACGGACTGCATAAATTACCTTTAAAATGTCACAAATATTATAATATACACAAAATCAAACAAAAAGCAAACTCGATGAGACTTGACCTTAGAAAAGAATTACGTTTGGCTACATTTTGTGACATCTGACAAGTTCTTATACCATGTCCTAAAGCGATACACTAAAAAACATAATAATAATAAAATTAAACGATATTGATCGATCTAAACATGTTTAAGACGAGAATGCTCCAACGTTTAGGGGTTGTTTCTTTTTCCCTCCCCATAAAGAATTGGGTCCACTAAAGATTAAATATTACTTCTTTTTGAAGTGGGTCCCATTATTTTCCTTATAATCATCTATATCCACAAGTAGGGGTGTCATAAATCCTGACCCGACCCGAACCCGACCCGGACCCGAACCCGAACCCGAATAAGGATAATCGGGTCGGGTTACTCGGGTCCAAAATCTAACTCGGGTCAATCGGGTCAACCCGATTAACCCGAGTACGAACTAGGGTCGGGTATCGGGTCAAAATATATTGCTTATTCGGGTTCGGGTCAACCCGACTAACCCGAGTTAGATTTTTTTTTTTTTTTTTTTTTTTTTTTTTTTTTTTTTTTTTTTTTTTTTTTTTTTTTTNGACTAAATGCAAATGACGTACCAAACTTGTGCCACATATATGGACTACAAAATTCTATGACTATAAAAAAATCAAATTCTACGATTTGTGATTTTGTAAATGGCTCATACCCGAACCCGACTTATCCCGACCCGACTTGACCCGACCCGATTTGACCCGAACCCGACTAACCCGACCTCAAATAGGGTCGGGTTCGGGTATATTATTTTTAGTCTCGACCCGACTTGGACCCGACCCGTATGACCCGAACCCGACCAACCCGACCCGATTAACACCCCTATCCACAAGGCATAAAAAATGAATCCCTCTCCAACAAGAGGCAAAATAAGACATGAGCCCACATAGACCCCACACATTCTCTTAGTTAACAAAAAAAAAAGAAACACCCCCCTAGCCTACCATAGACTTCCATGCACTCCAGTAGATTTTGTGAGACCCAATATCGATTACAAAAATCTTTTATCATGTACGAATACGCGGCTCAACAAAGATGTTATAAGCATCATACACAAAATAGCCAAATGGCAACCGTGTTTACACACATAGAAGTAGAACCTGTGATCAAGTTAAGAGTTCAATTGTACTAAAAAGGGTTGGCAGATAAACAGAACAACATAATCTACCAAACTTAAACCAACAAAGAAGGCACACAACTAGTCTTAAGCATCAAGGGTTCAAGCAAAACATATTACATGCTAAATTCAGTTCCATAAGGATGATTATTGTTTGTCACAGTAGTAAATAGTAGTAACTGGTAAATGAAATGCTATTGATTAAGCAGCAGCAGGTTGAGAAGTTTGGGATTCTTGTTGCTTCTTCCACTGGTCGGGTGTCTGAGCTTTAGTGATGGACAGAGCATGAATATCTTTCATCTCCTCGGCCAGTGCTCCATTCACCATTCGGTGCCTTTCCAACAATCTCTTCCCTTCAAATTGTTCCGAAACAATCTCAACTTGGAAACTTGCACCACACCTAACAACAATACAACATCCTTAATAAACCATCTAAATTGAACAAGTGACAAATGGTTAGGAGTTTCTGATAAGGAACTTACCCTCCAGATGTATCAACCACCTCCTGAAAATACAATATTCAAATAAATACATTAGATAGAATTATAATAATGAAACCAATATTGAAATATTGAATATACTTTAATCATGTGATATTATAGAAATACCCCGCATAAAGATTAAATCTAGAATTAGCGCAAAAGAAACCCGACATTTTCAATGGGTTACAGAGGCATTTTAAATCATCTTTTCTGATTGGTTTTGAAGGATTTTTGCTACTTTTCAGCAGTGTTCAGTCAAACGGAAATCATGATCTATAGTATTTAGTTATATATGTGTAGATGTGATATTCACAAACTGGGGGGGGGGGGGGGGTTTAAAAATTGTTATCTAAGCTTTTTAGAGGATTTGATAGTCGGGCAAGGCAATTAGAGACAGTTTTCTACAAGGTCTTAACCTAGAGAAGCGTTTCTCGGAGGCAGCATATATAAGAGCAAATTGCAGTTTATATTTGGCTCAAGTTTGGATGTGCATTGTAAAAGTGATTAATCTGGATCAAGCAAACATGCCTTTGTTTCTATAGAATTTGTTATTCCAAGCGTATCTACTCTTTTTTAAGGCAAACTAACAATCTCACAATATTTGCAACTATGTCACAATTGTCCCATACGAGACATGAAACCCAAACCACTTGGTCGGGGTGTATCGACTTAAGGTGTGCCTGTATTTGTTTGGCCTCTTCCACAATCCTTGCCGTTAGAAGTTATGGGTAAATCACCGTAAAGAAGAAAGGAAAGCCTCCCGGATTCTTTATATAGATACTTTGACCTTAAAGCATAAACCGCAATTACCCAAGCATATTAGGGGGTGTTTGGGATTGCTTACTCGAACTGTCTATCCACTTATTGGCTTTTAAATTAGTTAGTTTTGAACAAGCAGTTTAGTTATAAATCTTAGATATGACACAAACAATTGAGATAACCAATCTCAAAAACTTTTTTGTGGGAGTTGGGATTCGGATAATTAAAAATTTTATTGGCTTATTGCGTTTTGTTAGAGAAAAAAGAATAACAATGTTTAGTGCAAACAACCCTAATACGGCCACGCCAACATTCCCAAAAAGGGGAGGGCTTCACCTATGGTGTGTGATTGTGTGGTTAGTCCGTCGAAACCATGGTTACCAAAAAAAAAAAAAAAAAAAAAAAAAAAAAAAACCCTGCTAAATGCTTATTTGCTTAACCACTTTTGAATACTCCCCTATAAACTTGATTGATATGCCCTTAGGGTTTTGATTGGCTTGTTTAAAATCAGCTATTCATACTAAGTTTCTAACTATTCTAGGAACTACATAATCCAACAGGTATTAGATACATACTCTACTGTAGTTAGTACAAAAAAAAAAAACATGTTGGTAAAATAGACAGCAAACAAGGCGGATGGTGTACTTACAATGTGGGAAGGAGACAATTTAGCCCTAAGTTGCTGATTCAACCTGCTCCTTTGACACACCCATGAATCAACTTTTCGAGATATTTTAGCAAAAAAGTTTT
>LBNU01022149.1:22379-64590 GCA_014162995.1 Artemisia annua | reverse complement strand
TAAATAATAATAACAATAATAATAATAATATAATAAAATAATAATAATAATATAATAATAATAATAATATAATAATAATATAATAATAATTAAAAAAAACTATTTCAATAAATATACAATCATTTTCCCTCCTTTTAACAAGAGAGATGATTGACCATTATTTTTTGATTTTGGACACTCATATGTAAACTGTTTGTTTGATAGCAAAAGTGTGGGCGTCTTGTTTGGGTTCCTTCCTTCGTATCATTGCTTGATATTGCTTGAGACCTGCGGCACTAAGAGACAAACACCGTTAGGCTTAATGAGGGATTGTCTCCCCCGTTTATCCTAACGGCGTGAGAGTAAGTAGATCGTAGTTTTAGGTTTTGTGGAGAGTTAGGATTGCTTTTTGATGTACCTTTTTCGAGGGTTAGGGTTTCCCTCTATTTAATGGCATGTAACCGATAAGGTTAATTGTTCTTACTCCTACGGCGTATCCGCCGATATCGGATATTTGCTAGTGAATATCTTCCTTGTTTAGAAGACTCCTTTATCGTTCATAAAATGTTTTGGGCTTTGGGCTTATATGGGCCCTAAAGGACCATCCAGTTTGGTAGTCCAACCCTGTCATGATCTGGGCCACGCGTAGCGGGGCTTATAATTATTAAGTATTGTTTACGTAATCGGTCCGTGACCCGGTGTGACTCATACGTCATCATGTCCCAGTCTAGTGTTGCGCCACGACAAGAGTGCGGATGCTAGACCTACCAAACAAAGTGCCCAAATTATTCCCACTCGTGCGCGGGAAGAATTCAGTCGCTGCCGCCAAAGGAATGTGCATGAATCTAGTTGAAAAGTTTCAATCCTTCAGCCTCCGGGAAACAGGAAGACACTATCCACGTGTCCCGTACCGTTTCAAACCCAGCCACATATTCTGAGTATAGTGGGAATCCACAGTGTTCCAAGTCAATCGGGGTGGAGTGAGAAACATATAAATACCACTTTCAATTTTTACACGTGTTTTTTCACAGTCACAAAGTGCCAGTTTTTCTCTCAAATACTACAGTTCCGCCGCAACCCTCATTTTCTAAACCAAAGGTACCTGCGCCCACGCTTTGAAAAATGGTTATTAGTTGGGAGAGTGCCTATTCTAATATATTCCGAGGAGCACTTCACAGTTCTCTACGGACCTACTATATATCCTTGGATTCTGAACCCGGGGGTGGTCCAGATCCGGAAGATACCATAGAGATTACCCCGTAGGGAAGGTGGGTGTATACCACGCGATTTTTCGAATGGGCCTTATCGCGTGCCATCACCGTATTCCTAGGGATATCCTTGTATACTATAGCATTCCTATTTCCCAGTCCACCCCTTAGGACGCTGGGAAAATATCCACTTTTCTTCGGCAAAAACATTGAAGCGCGCCTACGCGTTCGTGCCATTATCCACCGTTTAACCACGTAAGTGCGATAAAACGCTTTATTTATTTAATGTACACGGAGGTTGTAGATGCAACAATCTGCACCTAATATATGAAGGAGAAGTTGAGGTCTTCAAGGATGTTCGGATCTAGTGAAGTGCTCGGACCTTGAGGAACTTCGTACCTCCTGCTAAGTCTTGAGCTGTGATAAGACAAGTAACACACGTTAGCCTCGCCTCGAGTGCTTAGTCTGAGAACACCAACTCCGATATGAGAATGAGTATGGACGATTTGAATGAAGTATCAAGTATAAAGTAAATATGATAATATGAGTGCTTGTTAAGTTCAGAGTAATTCCTCCCGAGTATATCATCTTCCTCAACGATCAATAGTTGGGGCTGTTTATACTACTTACCTATTTCGAGAATTAAGCATGGGCTCAGTGGGCTTGTCCTTACAGCCCAATGGGGACGGCCTTTTCGAAATGACGTGAAGCTTATCAGCTAGTGACGAACCTTCGGTGTCGTCCTTTGGGATCATCCTTTTTGTATCGTTAGTGGATAACATATTGATTCGTCAGTGGATCACACTTTGTATCGTCAGTGGATCGTACCATCAATGGATCACAATTATATCGTCAATGGTTCACTTTGTATCATCAGCGGATCATATTTTGGTTCGTCAATGGATCACACTTTGTATCGTCAGTGGATCATACTTTGGTTCTAGTGAATCACACTTTGTATTGTCGGAAAATCGGGTCCTCAAAGACCCGATACACCGTCAGAGGACACCAAGGTATTCAAAAAATCCAAATTAAGTTCAAAGTGCGTGATTATTTTTATGTATGCCAAAATGAGCGTAATAAAAATTTCATTTAGAAATTAGAACATTTGGGAAGGGGATTTCTCGTGTAAACTGCGTCACTCATGTCTAGGCCCCAGCTATGTCGAAGAACAACATCCAACACGAGCTATGCTATTGTAAGAGACATTTTACTTTTCTCGCTAATTCTTAAAACTGAATTTGATGTAAAATTTATCATGCAACATTTACACTTTTTATCGGTTAAAATTACTTACAAACGTCATCATCTTTAAGCAAGTTATGTTTTACCGAATAAAAGAAAAATAGGTGTCTAGATTTAAGCATCAACATATAGCAAATAATTCTTAGTGTTTTGTGTTAATTTTCCAACATCGTGTTAATCACTTCAAGTAAAGTTAGATAATAAAGATATTAAGAACATTGCCTAAAATGCAATCCTTGAAGAAGGCTTTAATCAAATCCAAAATGGACTTAGGTTAGTGTTGCTCTTCAATGTCAACATCAACACATTAAACCCAAAGTCTTCTTTTTTATGAAAAATTGAATTGAGTTAACTTAACACCATAGCTTTTAATTTTTACCTTGAAATGTAAAACTTAAATTGAAAAGAATGCTGACAGAATTATAATGCTCTACAATGTCTGTTTATTATTAATACCTAATTCCAAATGATCAAATTCGTAGAATGTCAAGACAACATGGAGGCAGTGAAAAGATGCTGAGAGTCTGAACAAAGAAAGATACAATGATTAATAACTAAGGTCATTACGCTACATACCGACATCAGTATCTGGTTACAAGAGATTCGAGAAATAATCCTAACCCTCATCTATCATATCCATATCGATCCGTATCCGTCACCATTACCTTCTACCACTACAATATGTCCATGCATATCATCATAAATATAAGAATTTGTTAAAAGCATTACCATCTCATGATTGAAATTGCTCTTCTTGCTTTGCGGTATTTTCCTTCATGCTTTTAGTTAACCAAATAGCGGTTTCCCTTGGAGATACCTTCCCTGGTCCAAATGGTTTCAACAACACCCCAAGCTCTTCAAATCTTTCCTCTACCAACAATCTTGCACTAAACTCAAGAAGCCCTTCTAATGCTTCAACCCGCTGTTTTTGTGATGATGTGTCAAACCTTCGTCTCTGCGTGTCTGATGAGGTTCGACTTGATGCACCCGCTGTTGCTTTTTGGTCTGAACAGTCACTTCCTGACCCATTCCATTCAGTTGGGGAGTTTGAGTTTTGTTTTTTAGATGTTATATCACAGGCTTGAACTATGCATTTGTCTTTCATAATTTATCGATCGCATTGTGGTGAAGATGAACCTTGTGCTGAGGTTATTGAAGCTCTACGAGTGGGAACATAGTGGTCTTCGTTAGGAGGAAATTCAACCATCCTATCGATTCGAGGGGCGTTGACTGATACATCCATCGAGTTGATGCAATCGAGGAAATTGGTACGTTTTCCATAAGGAGAACCTTCCATTATAGGCCTTTTTGTCAGAGGTAGATACGCCCGCCTACTCGTGGGACCTGATGGTTTTGCTGATGTTTTTGAATCTGATTCCTGCACCTGTAAGTTTTTTATACATCAGACCAAAAGTTGAAAAGTAGAAACGATTGTGCAAAAGCTGACTTCTTGACAGATGCGACTATGCTTTTACACGAAACAAATATGCAAAAGAGGATCATTGAAAAGGGATACACACATTCAGACACCCCATGGTCAAGTAAGGAGCTACCTTAGCGACTAACTCTCTTAAGACATTGTTGAAGGATATTAAGATGAATATGAAAGTGTTTATTGATTTGTGTGTCAATACACTGCAAATAGGAGCCTACATATAGGGGTTACAATATGAGATAAATAAGGTAAATAGATAATTGCCTACAATCAAGCTAATCACATTATGATGATTGAACAAATAACGGTAACAAGGATATTCGGTCTAACACTCCCCCGCAGTCGGAGCGGGAGGACACCGGACGCTCAGGCTGGAGCGAAATTCTTCAAACAGAACGGTGGGCAATCCTTTTGTGAAGATGTCCGCATACTGATAGCGAGAAGGAACATGAAGAACCCGGACCTGACGAGTAGCAACCAAGTCTCGAACAAAATGTATATCAATCTCAATGTGTTTCGTGAGCTGGTGCTGAACCGGATTACAAGATAAGTAGACAGCGCTAACGTTATCACAATAAACAAGCGTAGCGGAAGATAAAGGTGTGTGCAGCTCACGAAGTAAATTCCGTAACCAACAAGTCTCAGCAACAGCATTTGCAACCCCACGGTACTCTGCTTCTGCACTAGAACGAGAAAGCGTCGGTTGACGCTTAGAAGACCATGAGAGTAAGTTGTTGCCAAGAAATACACAATACCCGGAAGTCGATCTCCTAGTGGTGGGACACCCAGCCCAATCTGCATCGGAATAAGCAACCAATGATGTAGTAGAAGATGCAAACAATTGTAGCCTATGGTCTAAGGTACCCCGAACATATCGCAAAATCCGTTTGAGAGCCGAGAAATGAGGCTCTCGAGGGTCATGTATATGAAGGCAAACCTGCTGAACTGCATAAGATATATCTGGGCGAGTAAATGTGAGATACTGAAGAGATCCCGCAAGACTCCGATATAAGGTAGGATCAGATACCGGATCACCATCATCCCCCAGTTTAGACTCGGTGTTAACAGGAGTCCGACTGGGATTACAGTTAACCATATGTGCTCTCTCCAAAATCTCAATAGCATACTTCTTCTGAGATAAGAACAACCCCGTGGAATCACTTTATACAGAAATACCCAAAAAATAATTAAGTGGACCTAGATCTGTCATAGCAAACTCCTGATGTAAGGATCCAATAATCCGCTGCAACAAACTCTCAGAAGAAGCTGTGAGTACAATATCATCAACATATAACAACAAGTAAGCAGTCTTCGTCCCCTGACTGTATATAAATAAAGATGAGTCACAACGACTAGAAGAAAACCCAACCCGAGTGATATAAGATGCAAATCGCTGAAACCAAGCTCTAGGGGCCTGCTTGAGCCCATACAGAGACCGCTGTAGTAGACATACATAATCAGGATGCACAGGGTCCCGAAACCCCGGAGGCTGGTGCATATAAACTGTCTCAGATAAATCACCATGTAAGAAAGCATTCTTGACATCTAGCTGATGAATCGGCCAATGTCGAGAAGTAGCTAAACTCAGAACAGTCCGAATAGTGCCCGGTTTAATCACAGGGCTAAAGGTCTCATCTACATCAACCCCTTCTAACTGATTACTACCATTCGCCACAAGGCAAGCCTTGTAACGACTAAGAGTGCCATCAGCCAAATACTTATGACGAAAAAGCCACATAGAGCGAATAATATTGGTGTCCGTGGGTTTAGGCACAAGAATCCAAGTTCCGTTCTTAATAAGTGCAGTGTATTCATCGCTCATAGCATTTCGCCAATTTGGATTAGTAAACGCTTCACCATAAGTTTTTGGTAATGGTGAAACCGAAGACACATGCATGTTAAGACGCTGAGTGGGACGATTAGTCCCGACACGGAAGCGTGTGACCATGGAGTGAGTCGAGACAGGGTTTGGGTTTTGGGGAGGATCTGGAATAATATGTGGGTTTTGTTCCGTGACTGGATTTGGTGTTTGTGGTTGAGTTGGTGGTGATGGGTCATGGGCTGCCTCATGTGGGGCCGTCTGAGGATGAGTTGTTATGGGTGTGGTTGGTTCATTTGTGGGTTGAGGCACACTTGGTTGCACAACGGGGGCAGAGGGGATGAATGGCGGATTTATATCGGGTAAGTCATCCAAGAAATTGTATTTGGGTGCCGATGTTGGTTTAGAAGTGCCATATGGAAAAACAGTTTCATCAAAGGTTACATGGCGAGAAATGATTATTTTATTTGTGTTTAATTCGAGGCAACGATACCCACGATGATTTGAAGCTTGACCCAAATAGATGGAAGGTGTGGCACGTGGTTCAAGTTTGTGGTTAGGATATAAGTGGGGGTAACATAAGCAACCAAATGTGCGTATAAGGCTATAATCCAGGCTATAATCCGGGTTTTGGCCAAACAGTCGGGTGTAAGGGATTTCGTTGGCAATAGCAGTTGAGGGCAAGAAATTGAGTAAGTGAACAGCCATATTGAGAGTTTCAACCCAAAATTTTGGTGGAAGGTTGGCTTGAAAAAGCAAGGTCCGAATGAGATTATTGATGGTGCGAATCATTCGTTCAGACTTGCCATTTTGTTGTGATGTTTTGGGGCATGAAAAGCGAAACTGAATGCCCTTTTCGGCAAAAAGGGTATGTAGGTTACGGTTGTCGAATTCACCACCATGATCACACTGAAAGGACCGGATTTCACACTTAAATTGAGTGTGAACATAATTACAAAATATTACAAATTTAGACAGAACATCAGATTTGTTAATTAGAGGATAAACCCAAACAAAATGCGAATAATGATCCAAGAATAATACATAATACTTGAAACCTGAAAGACTCGGAATTGGTGAGGTCCATACATCTGAGTGAACGATGTCAAAGCAAGCATTGACGACAGTATTGGAACTAGCGAATGGAAGTCTAACGTGTTTGCCAAGCTGGCAGGCATGACAAAGCACGAGAGGCTTCTCTTTATTACATGAAATGAGGTTATTTGAAACTAGACGACGTAACACTTCGCTTCCTGGGTGTCCAAGATGCTGATGCCACGTATGTTGACTGACTAGGAGAGCTTGAGGAATGGGAGACGGAGCTGTGACGGAATAAAGGTCTCCCGTGCTATCACATCGGAGAAGCACCCGACGTGTCATGAAATCTTTAACAGAAAATCCAAAAGGATCAAATTCGACAGTGCAATTATTTTCACGAACAAATTGACGAACATATATTATGGGGGGTAATAAGAACATTATTTAGGTGAAGAGGTCGAAAGGAAGTTGGCAAAATACTATGACCCGTATTGGTGACAGGAATAGAATGCCCATCACCAACCGAGACGGAGGGATACATGCACGTATTAAAAACATGACTAAGACTATTAACTGAAGCATTAAGATGTGAGCTCGCACCTGTGTCCATGTTCCATGCACCGGTGACGGGATCCTGTAGTGTCCCGACAGTAAAGGCATAAGGTGAAGTGGTCGCCTGTCCTTGCAAGACCGTGGGCCCCACCGAACCATTATTTGTCGACCCTTGGTGGGTCGGTGGAGCAGTTGGAACAATAGTATAACCAAATGGTACAGTTGGCTGAATAATATTATTTTGGCCTTGGAATGTTGCGCCTAACTGTTGGGTGGGAATGTTAGGAGTAAGATGGGTCACACCTAGTTGTTGGGCTGCTACATGACCGAAGCCGGGGGAGAGCCCAAATGACTTAATGACCCAACATAGTTAGTGGCAGAGGGAATGTATGCTGGGCTAGGTGATGCGTATAGTGCTACTGGACTTGTACAATGAGTAGTTCCGTTGACCTTATTTGTTGATTAAATTCCATTTTATCAGTGGCCCCTAAACGAGTTAATAACTGAGATAACAAAACATCAGTATTTGATTCTTTTGTGTTCCACCCAGTGTTCCTACCAATGGTGCTATTCCCATCATGAACGAGTTTACAACCCACATCAAACCGACTCATCCCTTTAGCAAAATTATAACACGGTCTCCACGGCTTAACTTGAGGATTAGAGATTTAAAGGGGTGACGGAAATTACCTGATTCGGCTAGAGGTACCATATGAGAAGAATAATCACAGCAACTAAAAAAAAAGGAAAGGAACTATCCGTGACCTAGCACGAATAACCACAACCGATTCGTGACCTAGTGCACGAATAACATATACTGACGTGTGGATTAATGACCAAAGCACAATCACCAACACGAAAAATTAAATAACCAGTGATGAATTTATGCTGATTAGGGTTTGTACGAGAGACAGAAAGGTGGGAAGACTGGTGAACTTTTATGCACAAGCAACGATAATAAGAAGAAAAAAAAATTTTGGGGGGCGGCAATTTTAGTGTATGAAGGATCGGTATGATGGCTTTGATACCATGAAGGATATTAAGATGAATATGAAAGTGTTTATTGATTTGTGTGTCAATACACTGCAAATAGGAGCCTACATATAGGGGTTACAATATGAGATAAATAAGGTAAATAGATAATTGCCTACAATCAAGCTAATCACATTATGATGATTGAACAAATAAAGGTAACAAGGATATTCGGTCTAACAATTGTATCTGATGTGCATTAGCTTCCCATTAGCGTTAGGCCTGAGGTTTGTTCAAGTTATGTAGCAGGGCATTTTGTGTTGAAATGTTGGTCTAATCAGGCCAAAGATGCAAGATACCTCAGTGGTAAGAGGGCGGGCTGGGTGGACAGGCTATAATAGTTTCTGGTTGAAGCAGGTCATTTTTAGTAAAGGTTGAAATTTTGAAATGAGTCAGGTCAGGGTTCCCATTAGTTCATTTTTGTAAGTTTTCCCTAAATAGGTAGTATGTTAATTATGATTACATAAAACATGATAACTAAAGTAAAAATCTGAATATTTGAACAAAATGAATTGAGAGGTTGAATAGATTGAGATTAGACTTTGGGAGGCTTTTGACCAATTTGACATTTTGACCAATTTGACATTTTGACCAGTTGAGATAAAACATAACTCAAATTGACCATTCATAGGTAATGGGTTATATATTTTAAAGACAAACAGTTGATGGAGACCTTATTATGGTGACTATGACCATATTGAACAAGACCAAGATATACCAATTGCTAATGCTGTTAGCGCCACAGGAATGCACAAGATCCACGTCATATATACAAATATAGAAGGAAACAGCAATGCATGCATCAATATGTAATGATATTACCATTTCACGACCTTTTGAAAGCTCTGTTCGTTTCTTAGGAGCAGAGGAGGTCTTCGGTGTGGTAAACCTAAGGTTCTTGGCAAAATTGGAAGGCTTGGAAGTAATAGTTTTACTAACTGGGGACTCTTCACATGTGCTATTAATAGACAACCTTCCCATTCTTCGATGCAAGTAATGAGGGGAATCTAGAACCCGTTTAGTTGAATATGGAGAATCTTGGTCACCTAAAGATATGCTTGGATTCAAAGTTCTATCATTGCCATACGATAGCCGCCTGTCTCGTGATTTTGGACGAAGATAAATGGGCTCGGAAAATCTAGTTTTCTTCATATAATCTGATTCAGGCCAGTGGGTCGTTAAACTGCTACGCTTGGGGCTATTTAATTTAAGATTCACCTTCAGTACATAAGGTTGTAGGTGTGCATGTCTGAGTAGTTCTGCTGCCAGACAAACCAAACATACACTTCAATGATTTGAACTCAAAACTGAGAGTAATTATCTATTTACACTAGATGTGGGCAGGTGACAAACTGTGGTCCAAAGTGTCTGGTAACGGGTTATATTGGCTACGGTTTTTTTTAAAAAAAAAGCTTTTCCTTTTTCATATCTTTTTTTAAAATATAGTTAATTCATTAAGTATTATTACATTTACAAAAATAGTATTATTGCAACAATAAACTAATTCTCCTCATCAAAACGTAGGAGGTAGTTCTGGGAAGTATTATTGAGAAGGAAAAAAAAAAAAAAAAAAAAAAAGCATAGGTAACCCTATGTAGAAAATATAAGGGTTGACTCTAGATTTTTTTTTCCGGTTAAAAAAAATCTAAGTTGTCTTATACTTAACAAGTAGATCTAATTTAGACTTTATAATTTCGGCCCTCGGCATTACACATGCTTTCTCATCACCAACCTCCCTTTTTCTAAATATTCAATTTCCCATCATTTATTTGCATGCAGCCATGTTTTCATTATTGACGCTGTTCGTTTGTTTACAGGAAAAAGAAGGCCTCAAATGATACTGTATGCATCTTTGTTTACAGCCTTATTTGCAGGAATTCTCAAAATGCAAGTTGCCTTGTGGATACTGCAGTTTCTTTCAGCTTTGGTTCTGTGAACACAATATCAGTTTATTAGCATATATATAGAAGGCAGAAATCATCCCGAGAGAAATCACTGGGTGTTCAGTCCTTATTGGTTTTTGATTCAAAAGTAGTGCACATTCTTTGGCTTCAAGCCCCTTGTTCCGAACCCATAATAGTATGGGAAATTCAGTAAGTTGGCTTAACTACAGGTACACACATATTTGAATGACGTGGAACTAAAAAGTCCAAATTTGTATTCATTCTGGATAGAGTGTAGATTTATACCTCATCCTCAAAATATGAGACGTGGGTCTAATGTTTTAGTTTTGGAAATTGTAAAGATGTACTTCCAAGTCAAATTTATGAAGCAATTCATGTACCTGAACCAATAACTTATGTTACACGATATCTGCATGTGATGCCCAAGACTTAAAAGGGCCACCGGATGAATGTGGTGGCTAATGAATTGTAGACTAAGATGAGTTTACTTTGAAGGTCTACACTAATAGACAACAACATTAAATTTAAATCCCTACCTCCAATTTAAAGTCTTCTTAAACCCTCTTATACTTCAAAAACTTGGTCATAAGCAGTTATATCCCGCAAACTTTCTTAGACATTTCTTCCATCATTTAAGTTTCTTCACTGCATTGACAATGATAGTATGATACTAAGATGAGTTTACTTCGAAAGTCTACACTAGTAGACAACAACATTAAATTTAAATCCCTACCTCCAATTTAAAGTCTTCTTAATTAAACCCTAAGTTTTTTTCACTGCATTGACAATGATAGTATGATCTATTTGTTTGCTCTGGAACTTATTTAATTTAACCTTTTTTATAAAATGCAAGCATAACATTTAATTAAGAAATTTTTTAGCTCAACAGAAACTGAATTACTTGACAATTCAACCAGGACCAACTATGCTGCACTCTGGAAGATGCCCCTTGCAATATTATGAACATAAATGGCTTCTCATGTCATCTATTATTATTTTTTCTTTACTACCATTTCTGTTGTTGCTTTAGAGCATCATTAACCTTTGACCTGTATGATTTGCTTACAGGTTGACGCCAAGGGAATGCAGGAAAATTGCATGAAATTGAGTGGTGGTGAGGATCTGTATGCATTGTTTGCAGGAATTCTTACAATGAGGCCTTGGAACAGGTTATTGATCCTGCTGTTGATCATCTTGCCATTGATCACTCAGAACTTCAGGTTACTTACATTAATACATAAGGCTACCCAAGCCAATGCTGACCCTGCTGTTGATCATCTACGCAATTTCAATGTTTTTGGTGTATCTAGTATTTTGACTCCCTTTTGGTCTCTCTATGTCCTTCGGTTTAAATAATCATCCACATGAAAATTTACCTACAAACTGCTCCTCATGGTCATAAGAATTGCCACAATTCGGGTACCTGCAAATATTTAGGGTAATATGTATAAGCTTGTGTTGACTAATAGAACCTTTTATTTGTTTTGCAGATGTATGCGGTTTTGCTGTTATGGTCTATCTTGTCTATGAAAATTTAGCATCTACATCTTAATAGGCAAGTGTTAGGCTCTGTTGACTAATACCTTTTATTTGTTTTGCAGATGCATGCTTCCCTATATTTTCCCCAAAATATAGAACTTCTACATAAACTGCCGCAAGTCATCCTTTTAATGTTAAAGACTAATGATTGCTTGCGCTTAGTCAATACTGCATTGGTATGTCTTATTGTTTTTTACCAATATAATTTCATAATTGTCTTTTCATGATCCACAAAATATCTATAATTGCTAGAATTTGATGTTTGGGTAGTACTTATCGACAGATAAAAAGACCCTCTGGGGAGTCTTTCATTATTATAGGAAGAGCTTCTTTTGAGGCACTGATTGAGGAAAACTTATCACATGCAAAGTCTCCCTTTAGCTTGCTACATGTTTACTTGGAGGAGATTTCACTTGAAGCCCAATTTTTCATAATGCAAGTAGACTTGTGGATACTGCAGTTCCGTACAGCTGCGACTCTGTGAACACCATTTTATTTATTAGCATACATATAGAATACATATCATACTGAAAGAAATCATTGGCTGTTGGTTTTTCCTTGAAAAGTAGTGCATTCTTTGGCTTCAAGCCCCATGTTCCTAGCCCATAATAGTCTGGGAAATGCAATAAGTTGGCCAAACTACATGTAACTTATTTCAAATTTTGAATTACGTGGAATTGAAAAGTCCATATTAATATTCTTTTCATAGTAGAGATCATGAGAAGTGTAGTTTTGTGCCTCATATCCTCAAAATATGAAGCTGTTCATGTTTATGGTTATAGTTTTTAAACTTTTAACAAATATACCTTCCTAGATAAATTTATGAAGCAATTCATGTTTCTGAACCAATTAACTTATGTTACACGATGGATGTATATACCTAAAACATAGTAGGGCCACCGGATGAAAGGAGTGACCAATGAGTTGTTGACAAAGATGAGTTTACTTTGAATGTCAGACAATAACTTCAAACTCTAAACGTTATCTTCAATTGGAAGCCTTCTTAAACCCATATATACTTCAAAGGTTGTTGGTCACACAATTTTTATCCCAATTAACTTTCTTAGACGTTTGTTCCATCATCTAAGTTTCTTCATTGCACTGACAGTGATAATTATAATCTGTTTTAATCGTGAAACTAATTTCAAGCATTAATTTTTTTATTTAATTTGAGCATAATGTCCAAACAATTTTTTTGTAGTGCAACTTAATTACAATTGCTATATATGTGTATTAAGTTGAACTTGAATACGACTTATCTTAAGCTATCACTTTTGGTTTTCCATTTCATGTAGATATAAGTTTGTCTAAGCTGTGTTATATAACTCATCAATTAATTTGATGCGGGTTTAAGTCACAGCTGAAACAAAATTGAAAGGTGTGTACGTTCGTGACTAATCAAGTAAGTGGTTTTGGTAGAGCAAATATTTCCCCAACTTGATTTAAATAAATTCCATCAATAGTTCTTTATTGCTAGTGGATCAAAGGAATTATAAATCAAGGTCTTAACAAGTCATGACATGGTTTGTCTAAAAAGTTTACATATAAAATATAGAAAGAACATTATAACCCAGAACTTACATTCATAACTAAATTTTAGATTGTGAGTTGGTTCATTCGAAAAGTCTATGTAAACATAAAAAGAGTAAACAAGACCCTTAGATTTCTACACAAACAAACAAATACCATTCGAAAAGTCTATTTACGCGTAGAAAGAACACTAACATAAAGCTCTACACCATTAGTAAGCTAGTAAACCTCAAAAACCCACTATGCAAGCATTTTTTTGTAAATTTTAATAATTTCTAAGCGTAATATAGAAATCCCATTGAAAAAAGTAACCAGAATAAAGTTTCAATAAAAGAAAATTATTTTTATTTATGTCAATTTGAAGTTTATAAATTTTGCATAATAAAAAATGAATTGAAAATCATGGGACTATCAAATTAAAAACTCTTAGGATCATAAATGTAAGCTTGCTTTTTCGTTTGAGAACCCAAAAATTTCATAGAGAATACAAAAATCTCTATGAAAATTTTGGCTGACAAACATACTGTGGATCGCAAGAATTTTATTGCAAGAATTTCTTTGAAAGATTCTTTTCTTTCGCAATAATTCGAAGTTGAAAATTTTGCATAATTTGACGAAGATCAATCAATACACTAGTATAACCCGAGTGATACGTTTATCAATTAAACTAGACCACAAACATATTTCGATCTATCTTATTGTGAAAGTGACTACAAATATTAGTATCTAGCACTATCATAGTTAGTATATGTATTGCTTGTTGAGAAGCATTATTATTGCGGACTACAATATTTCGTTGAACGATTCTTTTTTATCGCAATCAAAAGTTGGAAAATTTTGCATAATTCGACAAAGAATTAAAGTTAGAGTCAATTAATAGACTCGTACAACCCAATTTCCCAAATGATACGCTTATGAGTGAAACTAGACCACAAACATATTCTCGATTATATTATTGTGAAAGCAACTACAACACTATTCTTGTGATACCGGTGTTACTGTGTTAGTATATATATTTGTAGCAATTGTGAGTTTTTATAGCAATTAAAATTAAAATAAAAGCACAATGCGTTATTCAAAACTGTTCAGTATTTTTTTCCTTTTCTTTTTTTTCACCACTTTTGCTTCTTCCACTTCTTTGAATAATAATAATATTCACAAATACTCTGCAAAACAGAGTGAAGCTTTGCTTCTCTTTAAATATAATCTTTCATCCATCAATTACACAAACAGTGACACTTATTACGAATGTCAAGATTCGCTTGGTTCTGATTATTATCCAATAATGATGAACTGGAACGCAAGTACAGATTGCTGTAATGGGAATGGAATTACTTGTGACCGCTCCACCGGTGACGTCACTGGCATTGATCTCAGTTGCGGAATGCTAAGTGGTACCATCCATCCTAACATCTCCCTCTTCAACCTTCCTTACCTCCAAAAACTCAACCTTGCGTTCAATGATTTTACTGATTCCCAAATTCCACGTGAAATAGGAAGGTTTTCAAATAGTCTCACACATCTCAACCTCTCTTTTTGTTGGTTTTCTGGCCAAGTCCCACCGGATATCACACTCCTTCATAAACTGGTCTCTCTTGATCTCTCTTCAATCTCTCTTAGTCTCTATTTAATTTCTGATTTGAAGCTTCATCCAGATGTTTTCATCAATATGTTTCGAAATTTTACTAATTTGGAAGAACTTTCACTTGGAGCTGTTAATATCTCTTCGGTTTTACCTACCACTCTTAACATCTCTTCTTCTTTGAAATTACTTAATCTTCGTCTGACTAGATTGCAAGGAAAATTACCTCATTCCATTTTCAATCTTCGTTCTTTGGAAATACTTGATTTGTCAGATAACAGTTTCACAGGTAATATCCCTTCGAAAATCTCAGTTAACCTAACGCACCTTACTTCTCTGAGATTATCATCTAACAATCTTAATGGGACATTGACATCTTGGCTGTTTACTTCCCCCTCTTTAGAATCTCTCGATCTAAGTTATAACATGTTCAGTGGAAATGTACCTTTAGAGTCATTTCGACAACTCACCAACCTTACTGACATGTACCTTTCATTTAATAACTTTAGTGGTGAATGGGAGTTGGATACATTGTTATCAAGCCTCACAAACCTTGAATCTCTTTATCTCTCGTACAGCGGTTTCTCTGTTACAACAAACAATGCCAATCATTATGTCAACCCTGGTTTTAGAGACTTAGAATTGGCCTCTTGCCATCTGAAGGTATTTCCAAAGTCATTTCGAGCCATGAAACAACTTAGATCGTTAGATCTCTCTAGCAATGAGATCGATGGCCAAATTCCTCATTGGGAAGGGGAGATAGGAGGTACTTATGGGTTGGGATATGTAAATCTGTCACATAACTTCATAACAGCCTTGCCACAATTTCAATGGTACGGATTAGCTTACCTGTTTTTGCAGTCCAACTTGATTGAGGGGCCATTCCCTCCATCAATTTGCAACATGAGTACTCTATACTATTTGGATATGTCACATAACTTCATAACAGCCTTGCCACAATTTCAATGGTATGGATTAGCATACTTGTTTTTGCAGTCCAACTTGATTGAGGGGCCATTCCCTCCATCAATTTGCAACATGAGTACTCTATACTATTTGGATATGTCTAATAATCGCTTTGGTGGATTGATTCCAGAATGTTTTGGGAAACTCACCGCATCTCTTGAAATGATAGATATGGGGAACAATAGCTTTCAAGGAACAATTCCAAACGTATACGGGGATTGTGGAAGTTTAGAAGGGCTTAGTTTGAATGGAAATCAATTAAGAGGAGAGGTGCCAAGTTTCTTGTCTAACTGCTCAGACCTAAGTGTGCTTGATCTTGGAAATAACCACTTGACTGGTACATTCCCTAGTTGGTTAGGAGATCTTTCAAATTTAGAGGCTCTTGTCCTCAAATCAAACAACTTTCATGGTCACATTCAACCCTCTTCAACTGTTGAATCCCCCTTTCCAAGTCTTCGAGTTCTTGACTTATCTCATAATGGGTTTGTAGGTCAACTCCCTGCAAAATATTTTGAAAGTTTCAATTCCATGAAGAATGTTGCTAAAAGTAGCATAAAGCCAAAATATATGGCCACGGGTCGTGTATTGTATTACTCATTCATTTTTACGGTGAAAGGGGTGAATCTAGTTTTTCCACAAATTTTGGTTGACTACACAATTATTGATCTGTCGAATAACACATTTGAAGGACAGATTCCAAACGTCATTGGTGGTCTTAATTCGCTAAAAGTGCTCAACTTATCCCACAACAGCCTCATTGGTCCAATTCCACATGCTCTGGGGAATCTCATAGAGATTGAGTCGTTAGACCTATCTTGGAACCAACTCTCAGGAGAGATTCCTCAAAGCCTTGCAGACATCAAGACCCTTGAAGTGTTAAATCTCTCGAAAAATGATCTTGTGGGTCGTATACCAGAAGGACCTCAGTTCAGGACATTTGAAGGGAACTCTTTTGGTGGGAATCCAAGACTGTGTGGGACTCCGCTGTCAAAGAAGTGTAGTGTGCATTCAGATGAACCACAACTTGAAAGTGATGCAGAAAGTGGGGTTACGTGGGAAGTGGTGATGTTGAGATATGGTTGTGGAACCATACTTGGTTTGGTGATGGGATATCTAATGTTGTCTACAAGAAAAGTCAAATGGTTCAATGCAATTGCTGATGCAGGAGAGAGTTTGGTCTTGAAGAAGAAGAAGAGAAGACACGTATATATAGGGAAATGATGTTAGATTATAAAAATATTTATGAGGCAGGCAGAGGAGTTTGAGGAGGGCTGGGACCTTTTGAATTATGCAATCGTATATCAGTTCTGAATTATGATGTTTGTGTTTTGTATCATTGAATTATTGTTGTATGTAATATTAGTGTGTTGTTAATAATAATAGTATATTTTACTTGGTCAGTGGGTGATTGTGTATTAATGTCATGTGTTGACGTGAATGCTTCATCAGAACAAAGCCTCATAATGTAAATATTTTTGGGGCAGCCGTTTTCGTTGCATGATGTCCATATGGAAAGGCAACACACATTTACTTAGTGTTTATACTTTATACGCTACCTTTTTTTTTTTTTTTTTTTTTTTTTTTTTTTTTTTTTTTTTTTACGGCATATTTTATACGCTACTGATACCGCTTTGCTTTTGGCAAAACAATATGCTTCTCATTAGTATGAATTGTAAGTTGCAAGCTTAACAAGAAGTTGCAGTAGAAATGTATTTGTGTTAATGAAAACATGATTAATAATAGCGTGTCATCTAGTATATCTAATTTGACCATCCAGTGTGTTCTGCATATTAGTAAAGCAGCAAATTTTAGATGTTTGTGATTACTCATTCGTTGTTGCGGTGAAAGGGGTGAATCAAGATTTTCCACAAATTTCGGTTGACTACACAATTATTGATCTGTCCAATAACACATTTGAAGGACAGATTCCAAATGTCATCGGTGGTCTTAATTAGCTAACAGTGCTCAACTTATCCCACAACTGTCTTAGGGGAATCTCACATAGATTGAGTCGTTAGACCTATCTTGGAACAAACTCTCTAGAGAGAGATCCCACAAAGTCTTGCACGCATCACAACTCTTGAAGTGTTAAATCTCTCGCAAAACCATCTTGTAGGACGTATACCAGGAGGCCCACATTTCAGCACATTTAGCACTTCCTTTGGAGGGAATTCAGGACTCTATGGGTTCCATTGCCCAAACATGAACATCAAAGTTCCCCACAAGTTGAAGATGATGATGACGAGGAAGAACGTGGTGATGTTGGGACATGGATGTGGAACCATAATTGGATTGGTGATAGGCTATCTCATGTTATCAACCACAAGACCAAACTGGCTAAATGCAATTGCTGATGCAGGGGAGCACATGATCTTGCAGATGCAAAACAAGAGAAGAAGTGTTTATATGGGAAAATGAAGTTATTTTCTGAAAAGCAAGTATTTTACATATTTTCCAATTTCACCGGATTGTGCAAAATGATTAACACTATGTTTTGTTCTTTTTTCTTCCATATTTCCAGATATGATGCAATTGGAATGTTATCGTTGGAGGCAAAAAAATATGTTGTTATAATTCATATTTATCATTGTGTTGTATAGGCTTGTAGACAAAAAAACTATCATTGTCAAAGTAAATAACACATGGTTACATGGTTATAATCTATATGCAGTTGAACTTTTATTGCTTTTCTGTAACGACACTTGTGAGATAACTTGAGATTAGTTTTAGTTGATGACCTGATGGTACTCTATATAACAACCAAAAAATTCAGTAAATCAGTAATAATAACATAAGAATTCAAGTTTCATGGTTTCTGGTGCAAATCATTAAAAACATTATCATTGGCTGTGAAGATACATCTGTAACATGATATGCAAAAATATGTATCCAAAACCTTTTAAGGGACACAGGATGACTGAGGCAATGAGAATAGAAATAATGAAATATCGGAGTCAAAATGGCAAGTTGGGTAAGGTAATGGGTCGAAATGAGTTCGGTTCAGTTTCAAGAACAGTCACGGGTTGAACCTTCAATACAATTCATCACATTTCTGTTATTTGATGGTCATACACCCATATGCATTTATAAGCTTTACGGAAACCATAAGTTTACGAGCCAGGGATCATTTTTTGTGGCATTTTTGATGTTTAAATTGAAAAAAACTACTTACGACTCTATCTGTTTTTGTTTCGTTTGTATTTCCTAGATAAGAACCAGTATCAGACAATATTTGAACTCCAAGAACTTCATTAGTAGATGGACATAACTTGTAGCATGGCTATGGTGCTCATAACTACCAACAATTGATTTGTTAGTTAGATAAGAACTCCAATCGCGCGCTTTTCACATGCTTTTCTAATTAATCATTTGTTGAAAAGAATAACACTTATGTCTTATGGGCAGTAATTAACAAGTTGGTGCTAATGAATTGTAAAAGTTCCTTTGCGTTCTCACATACATCAGAAGTAATGACAATGCAGTAAACGAACTTTTTCTACTTTTCGAACGAGTGGCAGGGTGTAGGCTCTTAATGTTTAAGTTTAATTTTCCAAACTTCAAATTAAAGTAATTCATCAAGAACAGGTACATGTTAATGTAAAGTTTACGTATATAAATTAATGTAATATGTCCGTACCCGAACACGAGACTTCGGGATTGCACACTTTACGTATGAGTTTCAATTAATTAATGATTATTATATTAAGTATGAATAATTATTAAGTTCACGAAATAAACACTTAACGGACACTAACGACCGTTAGACGAAAGATAAAGGACTAGAGTGAAACAAGAGCCAAGGAAGGATCTTGAATCCTTCCTTGGGCTTGTGGCCGGCCAAACACCCAACCCACAAGGGGTTAGGGTTGTTATCTTGTGCTCCAAGATTGAGAAATTATAAATACATGACCCCTTGTATTCATTCTCTCATTCCTTGGTTTACTAGCAAGCCAATCTATCTTCTCCTCTCTTTCTTTGAGCTATAGGCGATCCCATACACCCTTATAGGGTTCCTATTCGATCAACTAAGGCTCAACCTAGTAGTGCTTGCTCGTGGATTAAGAACCTAGCTTTTCTAATTGAAACGCTAATAGTACGTGTGTTCGAGAACGAAGTGTTAACATACTTTTGTTAACAAGGTGTTGCCCTATTTGACTAAACCCTAGTCGATCCACATTAAACCCTAACTTAGGGTTTATATTGTTCTTGATTCTTGATTTCTTGTTCTTGCTAGAAATCAAAAAGGTACGCATATTCTTTTATATTCGGTTAATTATTATTACATGTATTTGATCTATTTCCGCTGCGTGCTTGATGATGTTTCTTGTTTATATAATTGTTATGATTTACATATTCCAACAGTGGCATCAAGAGCCGTTAATACATTGTAATTAATTACCGAAACACATAAAAATTGAATTGTTTGTGATTATTACATGTTGTGGTGTTCTAAAGTTTTAAAATTTTGTAAACCCTAAATTTTTTTTATTGGTCGATTACTATTTTTTTAATAAAAAAAATTAGGGTTTTGATTTTGTAAAAATTTGTAGAAACCCTAGGTTGCATGTAATCTTTATGTGATTTTTATGGATATTTGTTATATGCCATTGTGAATATGCGATCTATGACTTGATTATATGTTTATAATAAGTGTTATGTGAATATCCATAACAAAAACATGCAAGTTTTGTCATGGATGATGATTATGTAGTAATTGTTACGTGTTTTTTATGATTCCATGCTAATTATGCGATTTGAATTAATTAATTAGGGTTTTAGTAATAAATTGTTTAGACATGTTTAATTACTAAAAATTAATTAATTATATAATTAGGGAAGACTTAATATGGGAAGACCACATAAAATCGTGTATATTAATCAATTGTGTGTTATTGTATATTTATTATCGTAGGACTTACGCAACCATTTATGGTATATGTGGTACATTGGTACATCGATCGAAAACCAATGGGGGTCTTAGATAATATATACATGTAAATTGATTTATTTAGCATGTTCATTTATTAAGTTGTTTAATTTTATTTAATTGCTACTTGTTTATAAATATTTGTGACATTATTGTAAGCAAAAGGGTAATTTCACAATAAAATTATAAACCGGACTTAATAATGGTGAAATCATGTTTTGAGCTTTAAAAATCATGAACTTTTAATTAATTGATGCAACTGTACTAAAATGGTGTGAAAAGCGGACTTGATTTGACAAACTGTAAAGTGGGTATAAGTTTGGCTTCGCATTAAATTGTGGCCTTAGAGAGACTCCATTCTGTCTCTACGCTCGCCTGTGCGTCAAATTGAACTTACCAAGTAAGCCATTATTAGTACGAAGCATATAAGGCAATGTTGTAATTTGCTCAACGCCTCAATTAAAACTTTGTTGATTTATGCTCATGTAAAGAAATGAATATGTAAAAGTTTTGTTTATGAAACCGATGATACAAAGATGAATGCATGACATCTTTGTACATATTTTTTTGATTACACACATCAAAAATTAAATACCCTTGAAATTTAAGTCACATGCCATCTGACTATAAGGAACACTTGGAGTTATTTCTTTGGTATGCGTGAGACCTAGGCCAAAGATTAATGACAAGGCAAATTTCCTAGTGGGCGTGAGACCTCACATGGAGAATTTGCAGTTCCTAAATTAGACGACTTAATTAAGTTGATGCGTGAGACCTAGAACTTAAAGGCATGAGATGGGATGAAACATGCTTTCATGACAAATTGATGAATCAATTTGATGTAAATCCCATAAATGATCTAGAAATTGGAAAATTGTTTGCCAATTATTGTTCAACAGATTACCATCTTTTGTACTTTCATTACTAGCAGATCAACTGACGTAGTGAAATTATGAAAAGTTGGATCCTAGATTTTCAAGAAACTATGTTGGCTATATGAATATATCCATGGGTATTATGTTTGCTTGAAAATATGTATTATCAAAAATACTAATGTTTGAACTTTTTCTGTAAAAATGGCACAACCCGATAACTCCGTGTTTGCTGCTTTCAAGAGTCATCTTGAAAGAGCCAAATTGATTGGGAAAAACTTCAATGATTGGCACAGATCGCTCAGAATTGTCTTGAGAGCGACTGGTAAGCTCAATTACTTGAATACGGCTTGCCCTGAGGACCCTGCTGCGACCGCTACTGAAGAGGTCAAAGCAGCGTGGAGAGTGGAGAATGCTAAGTACAATGAAATTGGGTGCTTAATGCTTCAAAGTATGGATCGTAATGCAAAAGAAGTTTGAGTATTATTTTCCATACGACATGATCAATGAGCTCAAGAAGGCTTATGAAAAATATCAGTAGTTGAATTGTATGAGTCACTTGACAAACTACACAGCTGCAAGCATGGTGATGGTAAACCAGTTGAAGACTATGTGAATGAGATGAGAGAATTCTTTGATCAACTACACATGGTCGTATTTGGTTACCCCAAGAATGTTCAAGTTCACTTAATCAACAGATGCCTTAACAAGGACTTTGCTGGTTTTGTACAGAACTTCAACATGCACTGCTCGGGGAAGACAGTCTCAGAGTTACTCGCATTGCTTGTTGACTATGAGAAGCATCTACCAGCCAAGGGCAAGGCACCTACTCCGCAAGTGTTGGCAATTCAAGGAGGTAGGATCCAAAAAAAATCGCATGTGAACAAGGGTAAGGGNGAAGACTATGTGAATGAGATGAGAGAATTCTTTGATCAACTACACATGGTCGTATTTGGTTACCCCAAGAATGTTCAAGTTCACTTAATCAACAGATGCCTTAACAAGGACTTTGCTGGTTTTGTACAGAACTTCAACATGCACTGCTCGGGGAAGACAGTCTCAGAGTTACTCGCATTGCTTGTTGACTATGAGAAGCATCTACCAGCCAAGGGCAAGGCACCTACTCCGCAAGTGTTGGCAATTCAAGGAGGTAGGATCCAAAAAAAATCGCATGTGAACAAGGGTAAGGGTGTGGCTGATAAAGGCAAGCAGGTTTTGGCCTATCAACCAAATCCTAAGGTGAAGCAAAACCAACCCAAGAAGCCAAAGGTGAATCCTCCCAAAAAGAAGGAACATGCTTGTCACCATTGTCATCAAGTAGGGCACTAGAAGCGTAACTGTGCGCTCTATGACTTGCGACAAAAGAAGCAGCAGAGTGGAGCTGGTAAACCCAGTTCATCATCAGGTGCGTTCTTTATGATTGAATTATTTTCTCTATCTCATAAATTGAATTCCTGGGTATATGATACGGGATGTGGCATTCATATTTGCAATACTTTGCAGGGGTTTAGAGTGGAGAGAAAGTTGTCCTATGGAGAACAATTCTTGCACGTGGGTAATGGAGCACCTGCAGGAGTTGAAGATATAGGAGTATTTAATTTAGTGTTGCCTTCGGGTCTAGTACTATCTTTAAATAATCGTCATTATGCACCGTCAATTTTTAGAGGTGTAATTTCATTTTCATGTTTGTTGAATCTTGGTTATCATCATACTATTTCTAGCAATGGAATTTCAGTTTCTTTAAATGGTGTTTTTATTTTTATTTTAATGCTATTGCTGTGAATGGTATTTTTGAGATTGACATTAATAATAATGATAATGCTTTTGTTAATAATTCAATGTATAGCATCAACCATAAGAGAATCAAGAAAGGTCTGGATTCGTCTTATCTTTGGCATTTTCGACTTGCTCACATTGGCAAAGCTTGCATGGAAAAGCTGCAACACGATGGGCTTTTAGAAAAGATCAATGATGAATCATTTGATAAATGCGAATCTTGTATTACTGGGAAGATGACAAAGAAACCCTTTAAGAATCGTATTGAAAGGGCTTCTGATCTACTTGGTCTAATTCACACAGATGTGTGTGGACCACTTAGACATGTGTCAAGGAGAGGTGCTAGCTACTTCTTAACATTTACGGATGATTTCAGCCGTTATGGTCATGTTTATTTACTTGAACATAAACATAAGGTATTTGAAACATTCAAAGTGTTTAAAGCAGAAGTAGAGTTGCAACTTGGAAAGAAGATTAAAGCTCTTCGATCCGATAGAGGTGGTGAATACCTGAGTCAAGAGTTCATTGATTATCTAGCTAAGGAAGGAATTGTCCAGCACCTTACTTCTCCATATACTCCACAACAAAATGGTGTATCTGAGAGAAGAAATCGTACATTGCAGGATATGATACGATCTATGTTTAATCTAACAACTCTTCCCTTCTCATTTTGGGATTATGCCTTAGAGTCTGCTGTTCGCATTCTTAATATGGTTCCCACAAAGAAGGTGGATAAAACACCATATGAGTTATGGACTGGAAAAGCTCCTAACTTGTCTTATCTAAAGGTCTGGGGCTGCGAGGCGTATGTTAAACGTGACTCAGCAGATAAACTCCAACAAAGATCTGTGTAGTGCATCTTCAAAGGATACCCTAAGGAAACGATGGGTTACTACTTTTATTATCCCCCTGAAAATAAAGTATTCGTTGCTAGGTATGGAGATTTCTTGGAAAAGGAACTCATATCTCAAGAATTAAGTGGGAGGGTATATGATCTGGAAGATGATCAAGAAGATGCATCACCTTCTGAAAACACTAGCCAACTTCCTGAAGAGCCAGATAGTTCGGGTCCTCCACCTGAAGTTGAAGTGGTTCCCATTCGCAGGTCCACAAGACCTGTGAAAGCTCCCGAACGCCTATGTCTTAACGTAGAGTGTGAGGAGACTATACTAGGGGATCTTGATGAAACTACTAGTTATAGGGCTGCCATAAATAGTCCTGAAAAGGAAACATGGCAAGTTGCTATGAATGGGGAAATGCAATCCATGCGTGATAATGAAGTCTGGACAGAAGTAGACCTTCCTCCTGGTGCCAAGGTAGTTGGGAGTAAATGGCTCTACAAGAAAAAGACTGATATGGATGGCGTTGTACACACCTATAAAGCTCGTTTGGTAGCTAAAGGCTTTACCCAAACATATGGTGTTGACTACGAGGAGACCTTTTCTCCTGTAGATGACATTAGGGCTATTAGGATTCTCATAGCTATAGCTGCATACTATGACTATGAGATTTGGCAAATGGATGTCAAAACTGCCTTCTTAAATGGTCGCCTAGATGAAGACATCTATATGGCGCAACCTGAAGGGTTTGTGAATCCAGAATTTCCAAACCGTGTATGCAAACTTCAAAGATCCATTTATGGATAGAAGCAAGCATCATGGCAATTGAATAAAATATTTGATGAAGAAATCCGAAAGTTCAGATTTACCAAAAATCTTGATGAGCCATGTGTATATCACAAAGCTAGTGGGAGTGATGTAATTTTCCTTATTTTATATGTCGATGACATATTGATCATGGGAAAAGACATTCCAAGTTTGCATGAAGTCAAGGCATATCTTGGAAAGTGTTTTTCTATGAAAGATTTGGGGGAAGCTGCATTCATTCTGGGAATTAAGATATATAGAGATAGATCTCAGCGATTGATTGGATTAAGCCAAAGTGCTTATATTGATAAAATACTGAATCTCGATAAAGTATTGAAGAGATTCAATATGCAAAATTCCAAGAAAGGATATTTGCCAATACAAGTAGAACATGGCTTAAGTAGTGCAGTATGTGCTTCAACACGTGAAGAGGTGGCACACATGAAGAATGTTCCATATGCTTCAGCAGTAGGATCTATCATGTATGCAGTTAAAAGCACAAGGCCAGATGTGGTGTTTGCACAAAATTTGACCAGTCGATATCAACAGAATCCAGGTGGAAAGCACTGGCATGCTGTTAAAAGCATTCTTAAGTATTTAAGGAATACTAAAGATATGTTTTTGGTGTATGAGGGAAATCCGGAAACAGAACTTGATGTTATAGGTTACTGTGATGCATCCTTTCAAAGTGATAAAGATGATACGAGGTCTCAGACGGGATATATCTTTGTTATTAATGGAGGAGCTGTAGACTAGAGGAGCAAGAAGCAGAGTACAATAGCGATGTCTGTTACAGAAGCTGAGTATATTGCTGCATCAGAAGCTGCAATGGAAGCTGTTTGGATTAGGAAATTCTTTTCGGGGCTTGGAGTGATGCCGTCGATTAGTTTGCCTATAAATTTGTATTGTGACAATTTTGCCGCAATCACATTCGCCAATGAACCTGGAGTTATGAAGGGCGCCAGACATTTTCCTAGACGATATCACTATGTTCGAGAACAAGTCGATATAGGTGAAATCAATTTACTCAAAGTTCACACAGATGACAATCTAGCTGATCCCTTTACGAAGCCTTTAGCTAAAGAAAAGCTTACTAAGCTTGCCAATGGCATTGGACTTCGTTTAGCTAGTAGTTTCATGCAGATCTGTGATTAGTATTTGGATAAAGGATAATGTAAACATTATTATCTTAATGAAATGAAATATTTGTTATGTTTATTCTCATTTATAATATTGTATCCTATATTTGCATCTTTAATCCATGAATAACTTGTGTTATTCTAAATAGTCCGTTGTCAATTAATGATATGGGAATATCATTGAATTAAGACAAATCTGAGTTTTGTTAGAATATACTTAAGTATATTGATGCGTAGGACATGCCAAATTCACATGATATTCAATAATAAGAAAAAATTGAATATAGTACAAAATCCCAACTACATGATTGTACTTTATGGATGTTGTCATTTAAGTAAATCATGAATATTTATTCTCAGACTTGAGATACCAGATAATTGCTGTGGATGTAGCTCATTTGTGTAAAATATTATAACGCTATCCGTAACTGGTGGTTATAAGGGGTATTTTCAGAAGTGATGCAAAGTTCATGGGTTATGCTTGTAGTCAAGAAAGAATTTGTTCCTTCAAATTTGTTTTGAAGTATAATACTGTTTGGCCGCTCGTAGAGTTGACAAGATGTTTGCATGGCCATGCCCAAAGTCTATCTGGAATACGTTCAGATGTTTTGGTAATCTTGCTCAATTATAAATAACGAGAAACAGAAAGTTAATTATGAAATGACTTCGATCCATATCCATATTAACATAGTATAAGAAATAAAATGATAAGTATGATGATGAATCATCAAAGGTGGTTTTCCAGGAAACAATACTCGTGATCGTTCTGGGGACATTGGCGTGTTATGCTAGACTAACCAATGTCATTATTACATTAATGTATATCCGAGTGGGAGCTGTAAAGTTTACGTATATAAATTAATGTAATATGTCCGGACTCGAACACGAGACTTCGGGATTGCACACTTTACGTATGAGTTTCAATTAATAAATGATTATTATATTAAGTATGAATAATTATTAAGTTCACGAAATAAACACTTAACGGACACTAACGACCGTTAGACGAAAGATAAAGGACTAGAGTGAAACAAGAGCCAAGGAAGGATCTTGAATCCAAACTTGAACTTTATTTTCATGTGTGGAAAACAATTTTTATCAATACTGTACCTAAACATCAGATAATTTGTGCATAGAAAATCAAAACCCACCCAGTGAGGCACCCACAAGCCTCACAAGTTACTCCACAGGTCTCTTGCTAAAAAACACTATTGCAGCTGGATGGATGTAAATACATGTTAACTTACATGTCCTAAACTATTTGAACTCCATCCAGATTTGAATTATACATTAATAATTAGCTAAGTGAGCTTAAACCAAAGTTCCTATTATCCTAAATATAGTTCAAGTTTGGAGTGATAGTTGTGAGAAGACCCGACGTGGAATTCATAGACATGGATAATCCAAAGTCGTTGGTTGAAAAGAGTATTGTTATCCAATCAAAGAATATTCAGGCCTCAATCAACGTCACGTTAATGGATGAAATTTTACGCATGGTTTTGTTTTAACACTACCTCGAAATGAAGTACGGAAACTTTGCATTAAAACAAAAAACAAAACTTGAAAGCAATGTTGGGCCTTAATAAATAAAATATAGAAGCCCAATGGTTGGTTATAATGGCCGAATATTGTGAGGTTGCCCAATACGCAAAACTTACTGCTTTTTTTTTTCATCAAAAATAAGTGTTTACTTACAAATTACAATAAATCGAAACACTTTTTAGTTAAAAAAAACATTCAAGTGATTACTAGTAAAAAGCTTATACTTTTTTAGTATGTGTCTCACCGTCAAAATGAACATTTGTTTAGAGACAATACTAACCTTTTATATAATATGAGAACTCACTTTTGTCCAAATTGAGGGATTCGATTAACCAATGGGAGGGCTCCATTTTGAAATCGAACCCTCTCATTGGTTAATTGGATTCCTAATTGAGGAAAAATATGGTAGTTATAATGTGAATTTTCGTGTTTTTTGAGTGTTGTGGTGAAAAAACACATGTGTCAAAAAATAAGAAAAAGAAAAACTTTAAAAAGGACGGATGGACCATATTGCAAAATCAGAAACAAAGCCCGTCACAAAGCCCTCTTAATCAGAAACATAAGGAACTACGTCTCTCTAAAAACATAAACATGGTAATTCATTTACCCTCTCCAAAAAAAAACCCTACTATCTTTCTTCTCGGCCGCTAAAAAAAACCCTTAATGCGCTTCTTTTTCATATTCTTGTGTGTAGAGAATAGAGATTATTAGTTTATTGCTTTGTAATATGTTTTTTTTTTTTTTTTTTTTTTTTTTTTTTTTCAGAAGGTTGATCAATAATACGCAGTGGCGGAGCTAGAAAAATTTCCGTGGGAGGGCCGAATTTTTTTTCGGGAAATACATTAAATGTGAGGGCCGAAATAAATTTTTCTTAGGGAAACACACATGAAATCGCAAATAAATACACTAACGGGTTTAAATTACAATTATTGCTTATAATATGGACTATATTATCATGGTATTATCCATAATGGGCTATTTGCAACTTAAAGTCAAGTCACTTGCTAGAAAAATCATTCCATCTCAAACGATATGAAGTCAACTACTTGAACTGAATTGATCAATTTTTTAAATGTATTTGCAAATCTTCTTGCTACGTTTCGTAATCTGAATCGAGACTTGAATTTTGTTGAGTACACAAGGAAATTGGGTTGGAAAGAGTAAGCTCCCTCACTTGCAGACAATAAGAGGGTGATTGAGATTGATTATTTAAGTGCCTATCTGTATATATCTATAGCAGATATGCAATAATGTGTGCTTGGATGAAACTGCTTATCGGAAAAGGTGGTTAAATTATCCAAGTGTTGGGGGAAGAAAACCTGGCTAAGATTATAGTCACTGAGTTCTTATTACAAAGCTTACTGATATGGACCTGCATTGTGCAGCCCAAGATGCTTTATTAAAAGTTTATGACAGATTGCTGTGGAGGACTTAATTGGTGGATCGGAGCTCTTAATCGTGATGGTAAATTTATTGTGGTAGTTACACGTCTTCTTATTCCAAACAATACAGTTGGGTTCGTTATAGGGGAAAACGGTGATGCCATTACGGGATTAAGAAGTGAGGTTGGTGCACGTGTATGTGTTATGCCTACAGATCAGCTTCCTGCATGTGCTATGAGTAATGGTTAGTGCAGGTAATGCTCCAAATTTGCAAGATAATACTTTATTTAACATCTCTTTTTATATATAAAAATAATCTGTTTATATAACGAAGAGATCTCTTACTTATCGGTAGTATTATTATGCATATATCAGCCTCACCAACTGTTGCAAAAAGAGCACTTTATGAAGTATCTACATAGTTGCATCAGTATCTACGTAGGTGCATCTTTGTTATTCATATATATATATGGCTAGATGAGCAGGTCATATGGTAATGGGTCAAGATGGGTTGAAACGGGTCAATTTTGATTGTGAGTATGGTAAAATGGGTTGGGTTGTATGGTGTTAAGTGGAAAGTTTTGTTTATTAGCTGCATACCCGTGTCAATATGGACTCATTTCTTTTTTACCTCCAGTTACGTTGCACCAGTTATTTATTAGTCTATTAATATTTCTTTTGTTAATTCTCAGAGAAGATGTCAGAAAAGCCATAGGAGGTGGAAAGGTCATATTCGGCCAGTAATGTTGTAGAAGTTAATCGGAATTGAGGATAGGCGAAACGACCATGTCTTTCAAGTATGTCTTTTTATTAATCTCAATATACAGTCATCCTCACCTGTTTATTTACCAACAAGTTTAACGATGATTATGTAGATCAATTTCAATGCTTTAATATATTCTTATTATCATCTTTTGTATGGGTCATATTTATGCATTTTTTTCATCTCCACTCACATGTTGATACCTCACATGAAACAGATCAAACTATTCCAAGTAGTTGTTGTTTGCTAATATAGGCTTAGCTCGAGCTCCGATGATCTTTTCCTAATATTGTGCGAGCTAGATGTGCAATTAGTAGTCGCTAAATTTCTAAGGACCTTAATCAATACTATGACTAATAAATTAATAAAAAGCTCGTCTTCAACTTGGATATCAACTTAATGCTTTTTCCTAAATATTGATAATTAATTAGGAGGCTTATAATATTTCTGCGATATTAACTTCGTTTTCATATATTTAAGCTACTTTGTGCTCATACACTATGCTATATGTTACACATGATATACGAGATGGAACCCCTAGAATCAATAATAATAGAGGAAACCGAAGCCTTTGCTTCATTAACTTCATTGGTGGTCAAGACAAATTGTGGTTCGAAATCAAGTCCAATCATGAGTTCTGTCAGACAAACAAGACTAAATTCTATATATTCATTGTTTTTACAACTGTCTTGAGCCAACGTGACAATGCAATCAATAACGGTGTATAAGCGACAAGTAAGGGTGCGTTTGGTTCGCCGTAATCTGACGTAATTGGATGTAATTGTAATTTGATTACATTACGTAGGCTGTTTGTTTCGCAGAATGGAAGGAATTGTAATTCAGATTACATTACGTAGGCTGTTTGGTTTGCGTTGTAATTGTAATTCAGCCATTACAATTACATCATAGGAGGGAATTCAGATTACATAGGATGTTGGATGGAAAGTTTTGAATTACGTTGTAATTCAGAATTATTATTATTATTATTATTATTATTATTATTATTATTATTATTATTATTATTATTATTATTATTATTATTATATAAATATTAAAATAATAATATTTATAAAATAATAAATAATATTTTTATTATAATATTATTTATATAATAAGAATAATAAAATAATATTAAATTATAATAATAACTATATAATAATAATAATTATTATAAAAATAATAGATATTTATTATAATAATAATATAGAATTATAATAATATATAATAATAATAATAATAATAATAATAATAATAATAATAATAATAATAATAATAATAAATATTTAATATAAATATTAAAATAATAATATTTTATAATAAATATTTAATATAAATATTAAAATAATAATATTTTTATAATAATAATATTTATTATTTTTATTATATTTATATAATAATTATATAATAATTATAATAATATTTATTATTATTATTTATTATTTTTATTATTTTAATAATATTAATAATAATAATAATAATAATAATAGTAATAATAATAATTTTATTATTTTATTATTTTAATAATATTATTATTATTATTATTTTATTATTATTATTATTATTATTATTATTATTATAATTATTATTATTATTATTATTATTATTATATATATATATATATATATTTTTTTTAATAATAATATAATAATAATTAATAATAATAATAATAATTTTATTATTTTTATTATTTTAATAATAATATTATTATTTTTTTATTATTATTTTAATAATAATATAATATTATTATTATAATTATTATTTTTATTTTAAAAATAATAAAAATAATAATAAAGTATTATTGATATTAATATTATTATTATTAGTAATATTATTTATTGTTAATATTTATTATTTATTATTATTATTATTATTATTATTATTATTATTATTATTTTTATTATTATTATTATTATTATTATTATTATTATTATTATTATTAAGTTTTTTTTTTATCTTTTTTGAATTACAATTACGTTGAGATCCAACCAAACAAAATGACAGAATACATCAATTACAATTCCAACACATTACAATTACAACACATTCCAACTCTTTGAATTACAATTCATTCAAATTACAATTCCTTTGACAGATTACAATTCATTTCAAAACATACTGCGAACCAAACGCACCCTAAGAGTCCAAGTTACTAATTCCTATATTAACAAAAATGTTGGCCTCAACGTTTGATTTATGATCTAACGTAGTCACAATATACCAAATACACGAAATAATTAATGAAATAACTTTAATATAATTTGAAGTAATAATCTGTCATCAAAAAGTATAGTTACATGTTCTAAACTATTTATAAGAAATGAAAAGGTACAAGAAAAGGGTTGTGATGGTTCGGATGGATGTGTCCATTCGAACAGATGTGTTGGTTTGATGTTAACTGCTATTTGGCAGTTATTTCCAGCGTGTTGACTTTTCTGTTGACTTTGACTTTTGGGTTTGACATTTAATATGGGTAGATTGGGATTAACCCAATATTCTCCCCCTTAATCACAATCTTTATCTCCTAGATCTCTAACTCCAATAAGCTGTCTCATTGTTAGAAATTTGATCTTCGGTAGTGCCTTTGTGAGTATGTCAGCTTCTGATATTTTCCACTTATAAATTCAACTTGTAAAGTTGTAAGTCTTCTCTTTCAACGCATTCTCGTATGAAGTGGTACTTCGTATCAATATGTTTACTTCTCCTGTGAAAAACAGGATTCTTCATTAGTTCTATAGCTGATTTGTTATCAACCATAATAGTTACCTTTTCTTCCTTCGAGTGTGTAAGCCTGCTTATTAGTCTTTTCAACCATAATGCTTGTGTTGCTGCCGCAATAAATTCATATTCGCATGATGATAATGCTACAGTGGCTTGCTTCTGTGTGCTCCAGCTAATTGGTGAATCACCATAGTAGAAGATGATTCCAGTAGTTCCTTTTTCTTCTTGAGTGTTAACTCCATAACTACTGTCGCTAAAGCCTTGTATCTTGTTTCCTCCATTATGTTTGTAGGTGATGCCGTCGTTCTTTGTTCCTTTAACATAACGTAACACTTGCCTAATGGCTTTCATGTGTTGTTCTTTTGGTTCTTGCATAAAACGACTAAGTAATCCAATGGGATAACTTAAGTCAGATCTTGTGTGAAGCAGATATCTTAAACATCCAATTAAGCTTCTATATTCAGTTGAGTTGACCATTGTTCCTTCAGTATTCTTTGTCAATCTTGTTCCTGGATCCATAGTTATTAGGGTTTCATTGTAGTCTGTCATTCCAACTTCCTTTAGAATCTTGGTCTCGTAAGAAGATTGCTTTATTGATATGTCACCTCCAGTTTGTGTGTCTTCTATCGCTAGATAGTAAGCTAATAGTCCTAGGTCACTCATTTCAAACTTGTCTTCCATTTGAGCTTTAAACTTGTCGATCTCCTTCTTTGGTGTGCCAGTGATGATTAGATCATCAACATAGACTCCTATTAGTAGAATTGAGTCTTTTGTGGCCTTTGTGTAGATCGCTTATTCTAATGCACGTTTCTTGAAATCTAAGGACTTCAAGGTGTTGTCCAGCTTTATATTCCATGCACGTGGTGCTTGTCTTAGTCCGTATAGAGCTTTTATAAGTCTATAGACTTTTCCAGAATTCTCTCCTTTTATGAAACCTTCTGGTTGTGAAACATATACTTCTTCTTTTAAATCTCCATGTAGAAATGCAGATTTTACATCAAGGTGATGTAATTCCCATTTATTGTTAGCAGCTATGGCGAGTAACAATCTTATAGTTTCCATCCTTGCTACAGGTGCGAAAACTTCCTAAAAATCTATGCCATGCTCTTATGTTTCCATTAGCATCTTTCTTGGTCTTGAATACCCATTTTAAGCCAATTGCTTAATGTCCTTTGGGTAAAGTGGTTAGTTCCCATGTGTTATTCCTATTGATAGAATCTAACTCGACCTTCATTGCTTCGATCCATTTTTGATCGTTTGATGCTTCCTTGTAATTCTTAGGTTCATCTTCAGCAAGTAATAATTCCTCAGTGTCTTCATATAAATCATTCAAAGTTCTAAAACCTCTTATAGGTGTATGATCATATTGTGAGTGTGAAGCCGTGGTTGATGTTGAACCACTATCACTTTGATAGGTTGATCGTATTGAGTTGATTGGTGTAACTTGAGGGTTTACTCATGATGAAATTGTTGATGGTGTGTGAAGTGTTTGTGATTGTGAAGGTGAGCTTGTTGTTGATGTTGTGTAATCATCATCATCATTGTTAGGGAAATCATTGTCTTCATCATTTGGTTGGATATCTTGATCATGGTGTTCATTTGTGGCTTCAAGATCTTCTATTTTGAAGTCAATCCATTCAGGTTCATCATTAGTGTGTTCACTCATGTAATCCTTCCAATCACATGCTTCTTCCTCTTTAAACTTCACATCTCTACTAACACATATCCTTTGTGTTGTTGGATCAAATAATCTATAAGCTTTTGATCCTTGTTCATTTCCTAAGTATACCATCTTGTTGCTTCTATCATCAAGCTTTATTAAGCATTGTGATGGTACCTTTGCATATGCTATGCAGCCGAAAACTCTTTAGATTTTCTAAGTTTGGCTTTCTTCCTTTAATAGCTTCATAGGGAGTGATATCTTCTAGTGCTTTTGTAGGAACACTATTTAAGATGTATATGGCATGTCTAACAACTTTAGCCCAAAAATTTTGTGGCATGTTAGTTGCTTTCATCATAAATCTAGTTGTAGACAAAATTGTCCTATTTCTTCGTTCAACTACTCCGTTCTGTTGTGGTGAATAAGGAGCGGTAAGTTGTCGTGCTATGCCATTTTCTTTGCAATATTGTGTAAATTCATTTGATGTGAATTCTCCACCACGATCAGTTCTAAACATCTTTAGTGTTGTCCTTAACTCCTTTTCTATCGTATTCTTGTATTCCTTGAAAGTATCAAATGCTTGATCTTTCGTATCTAAGAAATACGCCCACATATATCTTGAGTAATCATCTACTAGCAAGAATATGTATCTCTTTCCAGATGGTGTTGGTGGTGTGATTGGTCCACATAAATATCCATATCTTAAGTCTAAGGGTGATGTTGATCTGGCTATGGCTTTCTTTGGGAATGTTACTCTACTATGTTTACCAACTAAACAAACATCACAGATTTGTGTTGTATGTTTAATGGCAGGTATACCTTGAACTAACTCTCTTTGAGCCATAGATTTTAATGATTCAAAGTTGAGATGTCCTAGTCTTGCATGCCATAACCAAGTGTTATCCTTTAAGTTTGCTAATAAACAAACAGGTGTGCCTATTCTCATACTTGCTTTATATAGACGGTTTCTTTGTCTAGTAACTTTCATGAAGATATTGTTGTCCAGGTCATAAAGTCGTAGTTCATTATCTTCCATTACAACTTTACAACCAATTTCGGTGAATTGTCCAAGGTTCAATAGATTGCTCTTCAGGCTTAGGATATAATAAACGTGTTAAATAATCCTTTGTTTCTCGTCATCACATTCTAATAGAATTGAACATTTGCCTTTGATCTCTATGTGTGATCCATCTCCGAATCTCAATTTTCCACTAACTTTCTCATCTAGATCTTTGAAGTGTTCTCTCACTCCAGTCATATGGTTACTAGCTCCATTGTCTAAATACTATAGACTATCCATATTGGTCTCTTTAGTTCCTACTTCTTCGTGTAGTGAGACATTTTGGTCTTCAACTTCTTTTACAAGTGGATCTTCTAAAATTGCCATTAATAAGGTCGGTTCTAAGTCCTCCTCGACAAGATTACATTGCACATTAGTGTTTGTCTTAGCATAACAATTATTTGCAAAATGTCCTTTCCTATTGCATTTGTAACAAGTTACATTACTAGGATCATAGTTTGATCTTTTGAAGTTGTTCTGAGATTTTTCTCCTTCTTTTCTTTCTCCTTTAAATTTCTCGTGGTTTCTATTTTTGAAAATTTATGTCTTCCACTACCACGTCCTCTAAAATGCTTTCATCTACCTTCATGTCGTGTGAACATCAATTTCTCTTGATTGTTCTCATGTTTCCCTTTCTTAACCTTAATCCTTTCTTCATAGGTTTTAAGTCTTCCTATTGCTTCTTCCATTGTCATAGTGCTTAGGTCGGAATATTGTTCTATAGATGCAACTATTTGCAGATACCTATCAGGTACAACATTTAGTAATTTCCTAACTAAGGTTTGATCTTCCATTGTGTGTCCTAGACTAGCGGCTTTGTTTACAAGAGTTGTAAGTTTTCCTGTAAAGGTGTCGATTGTTTCATCTTCCTTCATTTGTAATAATTCAAACTCAGATTTGAGTGTTGCATATTGAACTCTCTCTTCGCCTAAGTGTCTAGTTCTTAAAGCATCCCATATGGCTTTAGGGGTTTTGTGCTTTGTTATTTGAAGCAATTGATCTTCGGGTAAGGCTTGGTAAAGGTATGCTATAGCAGTTTTCTCCTTTTTCTTATCGGATTTAGATGAGTCTATTGGCTCTATCGTTTCCCATAACACATTTGCTTCTAGAATAATTTGCATTCGAATTGCCCATAGTGAGTAATTTGCGGGTTTCAATATCGGGCATTGGAATTGAGGGGTAGTATTAGGTATACTAACCTCCTTCTTTCCATCTTCTCCACCTTTAGTCATTTCTTAATGAGAATGACAAATTAATCTCCTAAAAATTCTAACACAAAGTGTGTTAAAAGAATCTAGCGCGCTTCTAATGTTTCGTATCTAAAGTGACAATCAAAACCTATGGGATTAGTTAAAAATAATAATTTATCCTTGGAGATTATAAATATTCAAAATGAAATAAACCTGTTAGCATTAAATAATTATATAGAAAAGTGATGGTCATTCTCATAGTTAGAACTTTGTAAAGTGTCGTAAACATGTGATAGATTAGTCAATTGGGCTTGTGGACTTAGTAAGCTAATTTGTTAGAAGTTATGGTTATAAGCCTTTTTATGTAATATAAGTCCACCAAGCCCAAGACCATTAGAAAGCCCATGAGGCCTTTCTCTCTAAGTATATAAGCCACCTAAAGCCTCATTTGTAAGGTGTGCTTGAGTGTGTATGTGTGTGTTTTGCTATAAAAAAAAGCTCTCATATTTCATCTCTTTCTCTCTATATCATACGCCACATATATATTATCAAGTCACCATCTTTACTACATATTGTGCTTGTATTAGTGATAAAGTTGATAGATCTAAGGTCCTACAAGTGGTATCAAGAGCCAAACAATGATTTAGGAGGGTTGAGAGTTTCTTTGTTTCGTGTTTTTTAAGCCCTATATCACGTTATTTTTCAAAAAAATTATTACTTTTCTTGTTTTTTTGTGTTTTTAACACTCTTTTGTTTACAAACTATTGTTATAAACCTTTCCCAACAAGAAAGTTTCAATCTTTTTGAAAGATTCAAGCTTAAAAATTCGAATTTGAACACAAAAAACTTTCATAAAAATCATCAAGTTTGCAACTTTCTTCAAGTTTTGGTGTTTTTAAGCCTAGAAGTACAAGAATCTTGGAATACAAACTTCATTTGGGTGTGCTTTAAGCAAAATAAAAAATCTGCAAAACTTTCGAGATCACATTGTACTTGTTTTCGAGATCACTGCAATTTTCGAGAACACAAGACCCTAAACTTTCGAGATCACACCTCGTTGCTCCAGAAGTGTTACCATTGCTTACTCGGTGTTTCCCTTGCTTGTATAAGTGAGAGAACACTTCGACTCGTGGTATACTCTCTAAATTGTATAATTAGAAAGTTTGGTCTAATTTTCGAGAACACAGTGAAATTTTCGAGATCACTCAAAATTTTCGAGAACACAGAATTTTATCAAGATCACATTGAAATTATCGAGAACACATAGAAACTTTCGTGAACTTGGGAAAATTATCGAGAAATTAGAAATTTTTCGAAAAGTGGAATTTTGTTGACTGAAAGTTGACTTTTGACGACTAAACTTCAAACGGCTATAACTTTTGATCCGTAACTCCGTTTTCGACGAAATACCTGTCAAAACGACCGTGAGATCGAGGAGAACGACACTCTGAATGATTTATTGATTCAGGCGAATCTCCGAGAAGAAGTTATTGAGGTTTTAAGTTTTTAAGACCCATATTTCACTACGACTCAACTCCTTTATCATTGGAACGATCCGAGATCAACTTTATCAATGGCAACTCAACAAGATATTCATGCCGCCGGTGCTGAAAATCGACCTCCTATGCTTGAAAAAGGTGGATATCTTCCATGGACAAGCCGCATGCTTCGTTACATCAAAACAAAGCCTGATGGTAACCTAATGATCAAATCCATTAAAGAGGGTCCATTTAAGCCAAGACAAGTTCAAGATGAAGGTAATCCAAATGCAACACCTCCTACTCTCCCATCCTTTCATGAACAAACAGAAGCCGAGTACACAGATGAAGACAAGAAGCAGATCGCCGCGGATGATATGGCAATGCAACTAATACAACTCGGACTACCGCGAGAGATCTTTGCTGCGGTCGACAGCTGTGAAACTGCTTATGATATGTGGGAATGAGTTAGAAGACTTTGTCATGGAACAGAAATTGGGCAACAAGATGTTGAGAACAAGCTTCTAACTGAATGGGAGAACTTCAAATCCACATCAGGTGAACAGATTGAATCATACTACACCAGGTTCTGCACCTTAATGAATGAGTTGATTCGCAACAAGTTGACACCAAAACTAATTGTGACAAACATCAAATTCATCAACAATCTACCAGAAGAATGGGGACGATATGTCACATTGTCAACCAAACTAAGAATCTTCATCAGGTGAATTATGATCAACTCTACGATTTTCTGAAACAAAACCAAGCTGAGGCTAATGAAGTAAGGAAAGAACGATTGGCAAAGAATCATGATCCTCTCGCATTAGTTGCTAATACACTAACACCTCTACCAGTGATCACACCACATCAACCATCATCATCTTCCACTCACAACAACATGCAGCTACCATACATTCAACAACCAACACCTATCTACCAACAACAACTCTACCCACAACAACAACAAGTCATTCCACAACAACATGAACCAGAATTCACTGACAATGATGAAGCTACTGCAAATTTGACACAAGCATTTGCTTTTCTGACAAAGGCATTCCAAGGACGCTATTCTACACCAACTAACAACAAACAAAGGATTTCATCGAACACTCACAACAGGCAGATTGCTCAGCCGAGTTTCAACATGGGTAATGGAGGCCAAATGGTTGGAGTTTTTGGGAATCAGCAAGGATATGCTACAGGATTTCACATGGGTAATCAGAATATGCAGAATCAGATGGGTCAGTATGCAGGGAATCACACGGGTTAGTTTGTTAGAAATCAGAGGGGTCAGAATGTTGGTAATCAGGCAGAGGGTAATCAGGTTGGAAATGTTGCAGCACCGGGAATTATGGAAATGTGAATGTGAATCAGGGAAATTTGGTTAAGTGTTTCAACTGTCAAGGTGTCAGTCATATGGCAAGGAACTGTCCTACTAAGCTAAAAAAGAAAGATACAGCGTATCTGTAGAAAGCATTGATGCTGGCGCAAAAGGAAGAGGCAGGATTCCAATTGACTGCTGAGGAAAATGATTGTATGGCTCTTATGGATGATATGGAAGATAGAGAGGATATCGACACGAACTGCATCTTCATGGCAAATCTTCAGGAGGCTAAGTACGACACAGATTCTGATGCACCTCCTGTCTATGACACCAATGCAGTATCTGAGGTACCATTACACAATACTTGCATCAATAATGATATATTTGATATGTCTCCTCATGAGGAACAGCATTCTGAGACTCTAGCAACCACGTATGATACATACCTGGACACGCCAAGTTGTAGTAATATTACTTCGGCAACTCCCGATATGAATCATAGTGGAGGCTCAGTTTCCCATCATGCTGAGAATGATGAGGAAACACGTGCTTTATTTGAATCATTAATGCATAATTGTAATATTGAAATTGAGAATGTGAAAAAGGTCAATCGCGATGTTAAGGCCGCGAATGCTAAATTGACCACTGAGCTTGAGAGTTACAAGGAATACGTTAAAGCTTTTGAATTTAATACCGAAAGATTGTCTGAATTAGAAACTAATCTTCAAAATTCCGTTTCAATGGAAAAACGTCTGCAAATCAAGTTTGATACACTTAATGTTAATTCACACATGAAAATAAAATCCTTAAACGCGGAAATTTCTGATTTGCAAAACCAACTTTCAAAACAAAAATCAGCTTATACCAATCTTGAAAAAGAAAGGGATGAGTTGAAAAAGGACTTTGCAAAGAAAGAAGATAAACTTTTGGAAGAAATCATAGAGTCACAACATATGATAGAAAAACTTGAAAATTTGTTGGTTAAAACGGGTCATTCGAGTCAAACAATTCACATGATTACTAATCAAACTGATCCGATTTACCATACAAAAAACAAAATGGCTCTAGGTAACAAAATTCCTTGTAATCTCAAGAAAGCTCAGAAAAAACAGCATGTTTTGTACAATGGCAATGTGTATTATGAAAAACATGATCCTCCTGTTGTTCGTGATTATGTGGAAACGACGGAACTGGTCGAAGAGAGCATTACTAAAATGAAACAAAAGAATCCTAATTTGAAACCTATTGATTACAACAAATTGAACAAACAATCAGGCATTACTTTTTTTCCACAAAAACAAGCATATGAGCTTTCCAAACCTTTTTCCAAAAGCCCAGAAGTTTCTAAACCTGTAATTGTTTCCAAATCTCTTTCAAACATGGAACAAATGTCTTCTAACAACCCTTTTAATACAACTGAGGCTAGAGACATTCTTGATGATGTCAAAAAGAGAATTGAAACACTTCAACAGATTGTTAAGTCTAAAACTACTATCAGTATTAACAACTGGCACTCAAGTTTTCATAACGAACAGAAAAAGGTGTTTGAAAACGAAATTACTATCCCACTGTATAACATCAGTGCGAGGGTAATCCATTTTGAACAAGCTTTCATAAAAGAAACGGCCGAATTTGTCAAGGACCACAAATCCCTGGTAAAGGAAGCTAATGAAACTCGTGAAAACATGAAGGTTTTGGAAAAGCTAAATGATTCTCTCTTCGAAGCAGTTATGTCTACTGATATTATGTCCATTATCTTACAAACATATTCTGTTGAAGATGATGAAAGACTTCGAGCTGAGACCTCCGCAATTGTTTCAAAATATGAAAATGCTCTTATTAAACTTGAAAAAGAAAACGTGTCATATTTTAAACAACTTGATCGGAAAAAAGAAGAATGCAAGTATGACAAATTGTCGTATGAGCGTGCCTTCAAAAACATGAAAGCGCAAAACGATCTTTTGAAGTCTCAGCTAGAAAGTCAAAAAGGAAAGGGTGTGGATACTAAGTTTGCAAAACCATCGACTTTGGAGAAACCAAATGCTTCAAAAACGGTTGAAAAACCAAAAATGTCAATTTCCCGGTTTGCTCCAAAAGTCGATGTGAAAGATGATTTGACAAAACCAGTCACTCCACAACCCTTGGCAAAGCAAAAAGAAATTGAAAAGATTGTTGAAAATGCAAATGTTGTTGAACAAAACACACATGTGCTTACTTCTGGCCCTTCTAGGAATAGTACACCGAATGTGACCACAAAAACTGTTAAAGAATCTGTTGGTTCTAATGACTTGGTCCACAATCACCATCTAGAAGTAGCTAAGAAAAAGGCACATATTCAAAAAGATAGAAATTTTGAGTCTTTTTCGAACAAAAAGAAATTTCCAAATGACTGTAGTGACAAACTTAAGGTTGTTGTTTTAAACAAAAATGTTGAATTTGTCTATCCTACATGTCAAAAATGTGTTTTTTCAATTAATCATGATGCATGTATTGCACAATTTCTTAAGAAAGGAAAATCAAGTTTTACCTTAAGATCCTACTCCCTAACTATCTTTACCGTTAATTAGTGTGTATTAATGCGTGGATGTACGGGGTTATCCTTAATACAATTCGTGGTGGCGTTACGACTTTCCCAACTCATAAGCTCCTTACTTCACTCCTATGTCGAAGCCTGACTAGAAGATCCTAACCATGGATCTTAGAACGCTCATGCATAAATACAACCATAAAACCTAGTACGCATTGGTTCATTTTCTTAAACGTTAACCACTTCCAATATAGGAGGTTGGCCAGGTTTCTTCAGCCTATCATCGATTAAACAATCATCCATACAATAATAACACACCACAACCAATAATCAATAGTTAGGTTCATTAGATCTAAGAAACACAAGATTAAT